>JAOTOL010001423.1:427500-552500 GCA_034440575.1 Imbricaverruca yamaguchii | reverse complement strand
TGATGCTTACGAATGCGGGTTGGTTTAGCACGTTGACGTTCAAACGGTTTCGTTAATGTGCCCAATGCGCGCGAAAGGCGGAGAGCCCCTCGCTGGGGCATTGACATAGACTGGGCACAACAGGGGCATTATGTCTATGTCTCACGACAAGCGACTGACCTTTATTCGTTCATCGTGGATGCCACCAAAATTCCCACGCCTTTCTGTGAATTATCTGCACCTTGGCTTGTGCCGTTCTGGTGGCACCAGGGCGCCGGCGCGGGTCTGTCGCAGCACAGGTCGCATTAATATTGGCTGTCTGTGTCACAGATCTCTGGAGTGCGGTGCTCGACATTGGCTCTGTGTCGCAGGTTGCTGTCTGTGTCACAGGTATGTGGAGTGTGGTGCTCAATATTGGCTCTCTGTGTCGCAGGTCTCCGGAGTGCGATGGCCCAAATCGACTGTCCGCGTCGCAGATCTCCAGAGTGCGGTGACAACCTACGTGCTGTGTCAGACACTGTCTGCGTGCCCGGCGGTCTGAGATGGCACCAGTGTTCCGACCGTGGCAGTGAGCGAGAGCAGTCAGTGGCCGTGGTGGCAGTGGTGACCCGCTACATTCAAGCTGTTACCCTCGGGGCAGGCTACCACCCTCGTAGCGCGTACGGCGCCCAGTCGCGACAGCGACGCCCCGTATCTGGGCAGAGGTCAGCGGCACCCCGCGACCTCACGACGCTCGCCGTTGGCTGCGAGTGTAGCTTCACAACGCACTCGTGTTCGCCGTTCAGTCGGGACGACGGAGTGCGCCATGGTCGGCGCACGTGGCATTCCTGCGCACCTCGCTGCCTTGTGGCGCCAATTGTCACGCGGCCCTAACTGCCACGCGGCCACCACTCGCCGCCCGTCACCTCGGCGTCTACGTGACCGGTGATCTGACCGGAGAGAGGCGACGCGGCCCCCGACCGGCGCGTCGCACCTCCTCACCCTGTCTCCCGCCGCCACATCGGCCGGCAGCGCCAGGGCCACAGGCCACGCACGCAGGCAGCGCGAGCGGTGGGGAGACTGTCGGGCCGTCCGCCGCCACGGCGCTTCCGTCACGCGTCTTCCGCGCCGACAGAATCCGAGAACGGCCCGCGCCAGTGGTATACGCTCCGGCGGGACTGCGGGGCGGCCGCTTTTATGCCACCAACCGAAAATGGAAAATGCTCGGCACGGCCCTGGTGACCGGCGTGAAATGTGACCGTCGCTGTTGACACTGCAGGCGGCGGGTCGGGTGGCGAGCGCACGGCGGTCCCGGTACCGGCGGCGGTGGCTGCCCGCAGTCACACTGGTCGGCCGTCCGTTCTCTCCCCGGCTGCCTCTTCCAGGTGAGACCGGCCAGATCAGGGGCAGCAAGAGCAAGCACGGCCTTCTGCCGACACCCAACGTCTTGCCAGCATCTGACTGACCTCTTGCTGGCATCTGACCTTTTGCCATCATCTGACCCCGGCCGTGCTGGGCGGCGACCTTGCTGTTCGCCAATTGGTGAGCTTGGTTACGGCTGAAATACCTAGTGTTATCGCGGATCTAAATAGCCAGTCACGATCATCTGGTGGGCGTTCGGTGTTGGTTTGTTCAATTGCACGGTGTTGACTCTAAGCCGATTTGAGCATACACCTTCCTTATGGGGCGGAATATGTGGTGAATCCCGCTAGCCACCTTGCACCGTCACAAAAGGCATCAGTAGAACATTTTTTTGTGAGCAGTAGAAAAAGCTGAAATATGCAGACCAAGCCAATAAGCTGTCACAAGTGCATGGTTTAGGATATTATACGATGATCTCAAGCATCTAACTGGATTACCGATATGAAGACACCTGGAGCAACAACTTGAACTAGCAACAATTGCTAGTTCGTTTTTTTCTGGCATACAAAGTAGCTTTCATTCAACAAGCTTATGTTCAGAGCCGGCAACAGATGGGCGGTGTAGAACAACAAGTTGTCTCTGAGAAGATGCCCATTATTTGACAACTGCCACGGATATGCTCTTATGTAATCAGCAATCCGGGGCCCACGTGAATCGCACATCATCATTGCACAAACAACAGCTACCAATATTGAGTGTGCGAACGCATCGAGACATAACTATATATGTAAATGCATGCTGGTTCAAATGGATTGCATTGTTTTCAGAACCACCAAATAGTCACTCGTAGCGACGCTCTCTAGGCCCAAGACTGTGCCGGCTGCTGTGTTAAGCGGAGTCCGTTTTTGCTGCGGAAATTATAGTGTAAATAACAGAATATGTGCACCCAAACACCCTTAAAATATTTTACCTCATAAGATGTCCTTGTAAGTCAGAGGTAAGAATCGTTATCTGTCTAGACTCTCCAATGAAGCTTATGGGGTAGCATGCTACTCCAGAGCATTGGTGAGGTGTTCGAAAAGAAAAGTATTTAATGCGTTGTTCATTCCATCGAGCTGGTGACATGTGAGCAAGCGTTCGTTTTGCTGCTGAATGTACATTTCTTTTCATGCTTGATCAAACGTGGCAAATTTTCCACAACATTGATGGACACTAATTCACTGAAGCATACTTTTATATGCTTTCGAAGGGTGTCCCAATTCCGAGCATGCTAAAGACATTTACAGACTTGAGCAGAATGCTGAATATATTAAAAGTTATTGGTCATTAAAAGTCATGTTCAAGGAAAAGATAAGGAGAGCATGTTAGTTTTGTAAATAATGAACTAAAATATATCTGACCATTGATTATCTGTATATGGTCATGTTACCAGGGCCAATCTCATCACCATCATTTCTGTCATGTCACGAAATGTAGACAACTGCCGCCCTGCACGTACTATGCTCTCATTATTGACACTTGGCTTGTCATGCAATCGTCCTAAAACCGCTGACATTTCCGATTGTAGTGGTATCGTAGCTTTTTGCATCTTAGATTAAATAAAGGAATTGCTTTGGCTTATATTTTGGCTAATTTTTATCGAAGGTGGGTGTGCTGAAAATATATCAATCAATGCAAATAATTCCACAGCATATATTAAACGCGTTCCACTTTTTTTTTTGCATGGGCAGGAGACATCTGGCATGAACAGCAAGCAGGAAAGCCATAGGAGAGCCTGCGAGTGCCGTAGGACCCATCGAGCGGAGTCGGCTGCAGGCTGTCGCCCGGCACGCAGCAGGTCGGCAGGCTTGTCGGGACATGCCGAGTGTGGCATCTACGCCGGCATTCTCGTCGTAAGCAATATTCCGGAGTTGTAGCGATTCTACGATTACGCTTGGTCTGCACGCCAAATTATTCCCAGTTGCTTTGCCTGCCCGTGCGTTTGCGGAACATCGCAGCTGAAAAGATGACGTTGGTAATCTCGGCTAGGACATTTAATTTCGCTTCGAGGGCAATGCACACCTGAAGAAAATTTGTACCTGGAGGCAATGCACACCTGGTAGAAGTGAATACCTGAAGGCAGCCAGCCCCGTGCGGCTCACTGCCTGTCATGCCGCCGGCTGCCTGTCGACCGGGCCCCGTCGCGTCACGTACCGTACGAACTGTTCTGGTGCTCCGTGCTGTCGACCAGGCCGCTGGGCATGATCTGCAGCATGAATCCCTGCAACGAGTAGATCATGCCCACGTCGACAAACGCGCGCGCGTGCCGCTTCACCTTGGCGGGCAGGCGCGCGTAGCCGTGCGGCACGCCGAAGGGGTTGGGCGGCGTGCGGCGGCCGTGCGACCGGCGCGTCGCGGCGGCCGTCTCGCCGGCGGCGCCGCACATCATCGTCGCGATCAGGGCGAGCAGCAGCACTGGTGTCGCTGTCGCCGCCGCAGCCGGCCTCATCGCTCGCTCGGGGGTGGCGCGCGCCTATCCGGCGCCCATGTCAGCCAGCACGGGCGCGACGCTCTCGGCCGACACACGCACTGGTCGCGCCGGCGGTCGGCTCACATTGCACGGACGCGGCTGGCACGCGCGCGCTACGCGGCTCGGCGCCGCTCGGCTGCGGCGGCGCGTCGGGACTGGCCGGCCGCCGCACCGCCGGCCGGCGGCAGCTCGCCGCCCGCTGATTGGTCGCCGTCGGAACGCGCGCGCCGACGTAATTAACGACGATTTTCGGCTTAGTTTTATCCGATTAATTGATTGCGGAGCTCGTCGGGTCGGGCCGGTGACAGCGCGACGGGAGATGATGAAAGCGACGTGACCAAGAGGCCGCCCGATCCCCTTTGGCCCTGCGCGTCGCTAATATCTTGGGCGGCGGCTGCCTCGTGAGGGCTCGGTGCGAGGTGGGGAGAGGGGCGATTCGCCTGAAGAGACAGACGACCGAGTCGTCGATCATGAGCGCTTGTTTAACAAATTGGTCTGCGGTGCAGCTGTGACAACGAGATGAATAGTCGGCCACTGGTTCACTCCATTTTGATCTGAGCTTGCCGATAACTGGCAAGATTGATGGGAGCAGGACCGATGGTGCAGAAACTGTCCCGCTTGTGAATCTTTGGAGGCATTGTTATTTGTCATGCCAAGTCAAAGTAATAATAAAGGACATTCAGTGAATATGAGTTATTTAGGCGCCGTTTGTCTGCTTGCATCAGTAGATTTGTCTAGTGCCATTGATTGCGTGTCTCATAGCCGACTTTTAACCAAATTAGTGGTACGGCATCGACAGCTCTTGGTTTAGATCTTAACTTTCAAATCACAGACAGGTAGTTCGGCCCGGAAGACTTGTATGTAACGTATCCTGTGGTGTTCCACAAGGAAGTCTGTGCGGTACAATTTTGTTTTTGTTGCACACAAATGATCTTTTCTCGCACGTAGGTGATGTCTTTAAAGTCGTTGCTTACGCTGACGACACACATGCTATGTTGTCATCGAAATTGGAGGACATAATGTATGCAAAACGTCGTCTCGAATCGTGCTTGAAAACTGAGCTCGTGGTACCGTGTAAATCTTCTCAACCTCAACCCATCTAAAACGCAATTTGTGATTTTTGGTTCTCGCCAGATGATCGCGCGGCTACCTAGCATCAGCCTCTCTGTCCTTGGATCGGATATTTCACGTGTCTCATCTATCAAGAACCTGGGTGTGACCATGGCCGAATCGTTAACGTGGAGTGAACAAATTGGCGATATTGCTAAGAAATGTAACCGCATTATCTTTCCTCTAGCCAAGCATGTACGTTCTCTTACTGAAGAAAGGCTGTCGAAGTTAATTCTTGCACTGGTTTCCCCCATGTAATGTACTGTTGCTCAATCTGGTCTGCTGCATGTGACACCGAGCGCGTGCGAATCCAAAAAGTCATAATAAGGGCGGCTAGGATCATGACTAGGACCTCTCGCTATGGTCATATATCGCATGTTATTGAGCGGTTAGGCTGGCCTAGCTTTCAACGCTTTGTCGACATTAGGGATTGCTCACTGGTTCATCTTGCAATGCATCACTCGGGAGCATCTGAACTCGGCGTGATCTTGTGACATTGAGAAGTGATGTCAGCTCTCGATCTACGCGATCAACACCGTTTTCAGTGCAGCGCCCACGCCTGAAAACTTCTTTTGCGCAAAGCCCTTTCATGCACCGTGCTGCAGTTCTTTGGAACAGTCTCCACAAGGAAGTTAGGGCCGATAATATGCGACTGGCTTTTAAGTTTAAGCTGAAGGAGGCGCTGAGAAGAGCTGTACGTGAGAATGTTTGAGCATTGTATGGATGTGTTTCTTAATGTTTTAGTGGCCTCCTGTCCCACCCTTTTTTTAGCGTTTTTGACATTTGATGCTAAGTGTCTCTCGGTACCAATACAAGGATTGAGATTGGGAAGCCGTTTGTAGTCGTCCAGTTGTCACGACGCCTCTCTCGGAAATCCCGGATCCGGGTTCCCAGTCGTCCAGCTGTCGCGACGTGTTTCTATGGAGGGCAAAATGTACGAAGTGTCAGTGCTTCCTTGGCGCTATTATTCCAACAGCAATCACCACGGCATGCTGGGACGGGCACTGCTGCCTGACCACTGCTCTACCATCACATACCGGCTGACTCGGAAAAACCGTCCTGAATACCTCACGACACCTCCACAAAATGTCTCCAGGCTCCCGGAGAAGGCAACTGCAAACGTGACCAAGCATTGTCACTGTGGACTGCCCAGAATTGTCCTGGGGCGTACATTGCACGGATTATCCAGTGAGTAGCGGAAGAAGCGGCCATGTGTTCACCTCCGTTACTGACATGTGACAGACCTGATGCACCGAAGGTCTGTTTAGTAAGGTAGATGCTACATTTCTGCGTTGCGATTTCTGTTCTCGAAATGGGATTAAATTGTGTCTAGACTTCAGCTGCATTTCTAGGAAAGCTGATAAATCGTTGTACGTGGGGTAATCCAGGTTTTTTAAAGGCTCGGTGCACCTTGGGTCCGTTATCAACGTACATGTTGCATTCCTGAAGCGCGTTTTGTTCTCGAAGTGCAAATAAACGATGTCCAGACCTCAGCTGCACTTCAAGGAAAGGTGATAAATGGTTGGCAGTGGGATAATCAATATTTTTTCTTCCGAACCAGTTGTCATGATTTAGGCAAGAAAAGGACGGGATTAAGTTGTATTTTAGGTGTTGTTTTGTTCATGCTTAGAAACCTCAAATGTCTGCTTACCGCTACGCAACACGGAAAGAATTTGACATAGAGCTATATATATATATATATATATATATATATATATATATATATATATATATATATTTGTTGGCTACATGCACCGCAAAGTGGGTAGATGCATAGGTGGCATGGATTCAAGGGGATCCATTGCCTTTACGGTAGATGTAGCCAACCTTTGCGGTAACATACCGACTGACGAGGCCATAGCATCAACAGTAGACATGATCCGAAAACATGCAGATAGGAAGATAGGGTAAATTTGTTTGGTCTCACTGTAAACGACATCGAAAAGCTACTCGAACATTGTCCGAAAAATAAATGTGCGATTTTGCGAACGAGTCTTCAAACGGTCCAATGGGATTACAACGGGTGGATAGCCTCACCCATTGCCATAATATTTACGGACGCAGTGGAATAACTACTTCTGAGCTTTCCAGACCAACAGCCGGTGACGTACATGTGGCATATCGACGATATCATTGGTATTTTTACATTGTGATCGCAAGCTTTGGACGAGTTTCTCAAACGCATCAGCAGTTTCCATCCATCTTTGAAATTTAGCTGTGAAAGAACCGATCAGTCACCTTTTGGACAAATACCTTTCTTAGATACCATACTGACAGTGCAAAGCACAGGGTACTTCAACACATAATTTTACATTAAACCAATGGCTGCAAATAACATCCTCCCTTACTCGTCAGTTCACCCAATAGAGACGAAAAGATCGGTTCTGTACTCACAAATGTTTAGGGCTTATCGACTAAGATCAACTCTAACTGGATGGAAAAGGGGAATGGCAAAAATAGAGCGCTTATTTCTATACAATGGCTATCCACATAGACTGAATGAACGCACTAAATTTCACATACAGTTTAAGCATGGTTCCCATAGTATCTCAAATCCTGGTAGGAAATTAGTGGATGCAGATCAAAATGATAGAGTAACTTCCATTTATTCACCTTTCGTAGATGACACGCCAGCCAAATGAGTGAATTCCGGCTTGCCGTAAAATATTATTAATAAATAATTCCGGCTTGCCGTAAAATCATCCGGCTTGCCCTTGAAGTTGCACGGCAGTGTGGGGGAACTGTCGGTAACATCGTCGCCAGGTCTGTCCTGTGTCTTCCTCCATGTCCGGGGGGACAGGGGCACTGCGACACGTGTCATGCAGGCTTAGAAGGAAAATGCCATTAAAATAATTCCGTATGAGCCATCCCATAGTGCACTACGTCCACAGGGAAATATGAATGCAACGTACATTGGAGAGACTAAACGTAGTGTCAGGGAGCGCTTCTACGAACATCTTAGAGACTAAAAAAACTGACACCAAACACACCATTAGGAGACCTCACACGCCACAGTCACATGGAGACACCCATAAATAAACTCATCTTCTTTCAGGACATCAATTTTAAGCACATGTAAAGACGTTGCGGTGCTGAAAATAGTTGATTCACTGGAGATTAGAAAGCATAAACCAACACTTATCACCCAGACATCCTCTTGGACTCTGTTGCCACCGTTCCCATAGTGCACTACACCGTCAGCACCAAACACCGACGCACAAACACCAGGAGCACAGGCTATAGAGCACATCAAAGCACATAGCTACACGTTAAAATCTCGTTTGCCGTAGCCGATGGCTATTATTCTGTGCAGAGGAGTGAGTAGGTATATGACGTGACAAGCGTTTTCCGTTTCTTCATAGAGTGCCCATGTCTAGCACATGAAGTGTATCATATAATAGCATATCATGTATCCAAATCAGGTCATGTCAATCGGATTCCCCTGGCTATGAGATCGTTAATTTATAGAGTGTATGCTGTGACACGCTCCACGTCATTTTGTACTTGTTTTCTCACCCTCAACTGTCACTGTTGAAAGACAAATTGGCCAAACTTTTCTTTAAGTTATAATGAGTAAAAGGTCGAAGGTTATTCTGACTCAGGCTAACATCGTTCAACCCGCTTTGGGTGAAACGCATGTGAAACGTCCAGAATGCTTCGCGGATTTTGAACACACAACGCTACGGGAGAAGAGGAGTTGGTACGCTTCGAAAGCTACGGCTAGCTATAACTATCCTTTACAAAAAAAATTGGCTCATAGGCCTGAAATACCAAGAGCACGTTGTGCAACACCAACTCGTGCGGCATCCATTATCGTGCTAGCAAAATGTACATCGATGATCACAGGTAACACTCGCGCTGGCAATCGTTGAGGAGCTCGCAGCTGGCGTTGGCACCAGGCGAGGGTCCCCAGGTCGGGGCGACTTGTGATGCTATCACTGCAGGGGCACAGCCGCTTATCCGAGCCGAGAGGCTGACGCTCAGCAGCTCAGCTGGCTCGGAATGATCGCCTTACACTCCTACCGATGGTGCTCTGCAGACTCGCATTTTGGGCTCATTTCTCTTTATCCGATCCTTTTTTGCCGAGGATTCACCTTTGTATGAATGCTGAGAGGAATGTCAGTATGGGGAAGTTCTAATAGATGCCAGACGGTCCGACAGGTATCAGGAAGACAAAATGGGTCACTCAAATTTGTGAACCCTCTTGTAAGCAATAACCTGTGGTGCTTAGAACAACTCAGGATAAACAAATCACGGAAACCGATCCAACACACCACCATCATTGGTCTTAGTTGACACGCTGTGCTTAGTTCGCGCTGGCTTCTGTGTGCACCTGGCCCTATGCTCTACAATCATCCGATGCAATAAAAGACACTCACTCTCATTACTGCAACCAAAGGCAGCCTGTGGAAGTGGCGGCACATTAGAAGTGATAGCATGTACATAAATGTAGTGTTCTAAGGCAACATCTTCAACCTACTCGGTGGTTCCCACCTATTCACAACACCATATTTCAAAGCGGAAGGTAAAGGCGTCACTGGGAACGGATTGGTCGCTGCAACTTTTCGTTTCCGAAGGAATCAATATCTAAAATGGAGCATTACTTACAATGTTTCGTGAGGTTGCGACCAGCTGGAGTCAATGCATGACAGCAGCTTTGCAGTTGCTCACATTTGAGCTTGGATGTCCCCTGGAATTAATCATTGATGCCAGCTTCGAATTCTAGCATTTCGCTTCCTGACACACGCTGTCAACAACCACCGTTGTCCTCCTCTGCCTGCCACACTTGGTCTCCTCTGGCTGCCACTGTTGGTCTCCTCTGGCTGCCATTCTTGGTCTCCTCTGGCTACCACTGTTGGTCTCCTCTGGCTGCCACTCTTGGTCACCTCTGGCTGCCATTCTTGGTCTCCTTTGGCTGCCACTGTTGGTCAAATATACTTATGTATATATATATATATATATATATATATATATATATATATATATATATATATATATATATATATATATATATATATATATATATATATATATATATATATATATATATATATATATATATATATATATATATGTATATATATATATAATTTTACTAGGGTATGCCATTCTGGTGGCCAAAGCCAACATTTTTTGAACCAACGTTTTTGTTGTTTCTTGCTCATGAAGTGTTCTTGTATGCGATACCAGGGGTGTTCAAGCTCTCCTTTTACATTTGAGAAGGCTTGGCTGTCTTGCTCTTCTTGATCCAGGCGTGGACATTACAATATGCTTCCACTCGTTCCCATCTTTCCCTCCTATATGGCGCACGTGTTTGTTTCTGCTTGTTTCTTAACCTGTGAGTGGAGTGGCCATTTTAAACTTGTTTAACTCACATTGTTTGAGTGTTCTGGGCCACCTATGTGGGATACATTCATCATCGTTTGTTAAATACTGATCATGTAATTAGTCGCAAAGTCAGCCGTATCTCCTTTAGATATTCAGTTCCCCAAGCGGAGGGAAGAACGGAATGTCTGCAAATTAGGCTGCAGATTAGCTGCATGTCCTACCTTGAACCTTTGGTTATCAAGAGATCAGCGCCCGGATCTGCCAGTTATTGCAGATGCGATGATAGTACCCAGCAGCGGCAGTGTGTGGCCCACCTGTCACCGTCCACAGCCCACCACTATGCTTGTCTGTGTATCCGTGTGACAAACATTGATCCCCTGCCACCGTGGGTGTCTGTGTCTGTGTCAATATTTACCCCCTGCCACTGTGGGTGTCTAGGTGCCTGTGTCGATATTTGCCCCTACCACGTAGGTGCATGTGTGCCCGTGTCGATATTTACCTCCCTGCCACTGTGGTATCTGTGTGCAGTGTCGATATTTACCACTTGTCACTGTGGGTGTTTGTGCCTGTTTATATATTTACCACTGTCACTGTGGTTGTCTGTGTGCTTGTGTTAGTATTTACCACTATGGGTGTCTATGTGTCAATGTCGATGTTTACCCCCTGCCACTGTGGGTGTCTATATGCCTGTGTCGATATTTACCCCCTGTCACGGTGGGTGTCTAAGTTCCTGTGCCAATATTTACCCCCTGCTACTATGGTTATCGGTGTGCCTGTTGAGACATTTACCCCATGCTACTTTGGTTGTCTGCGTGTCGATATTTGCCTGTGTCGATATTTACCCGCTGCTACTGTGGTTGTCTGTGTGTCTGTGTCGATATTTACCCCGACCAAGCCGGGCGAGGGGCCACCACTATGGAGGCCATCAGAGCACGTGTGTGATCCGTTTAGTACGATTGGCAAGGACTTTCCTGTCTATGTTTTGCAATGGACAACTGGTTTGAATGGCACGCAATCACAGGTACCTGTGTTAGCTTTGTGGCAAGAAGCCCCCTCGATTAGTTCAGGTATGCACAATGATCAGGATTAGAGATATACACGTTTGAGGGTTCTGCACCCAGACCAATGTCATTGCACCCGGGAACGAAAAGTAGCAGGCGTAAGGTAGTTTGAGCTGTATAGCTGTGCAACATTCGCGTCGCAGTCAATTTGCCTTGGCGGAAAGTGGTACGAGACAGATAAATTGCAGCGTCGTCCCTATCGGTATGCCATCAGAAACTATCCAGTGCGGTTAACAAAAATTGCAGGAAATTGGAAATACTTACAGCAGCCACCAGCGAAGTGACCGCATGATACGTCACGACCATGTCTGGGGCCGTGGAGTGCTGTGCTAATCGCAGCCAAACACCACCGGCGTGACAAGACGAGTACAATAGAGTTGGCACCTGCAGGCACAGCTCGAACAACTGTCTAGTCTGGGGTACGTCCGGTCAGAAGCTGCGGCTCCGGGCGACGTACGGTCAGGGGCTGTCCATGTCCGGTCAGGGGCTGTCCATGTTCGGTCGGGGGCTGTTCATGTCCAGTCAGGGGCTGTCCATGTCCGGTCAGGGGCTGTCCATTTCCGGTCAGGGTCTGTTCATGTCCGGTAAGGGGCTGTCCACGTGCGGCCAGGGGCTGTGCACGTTCGGCCAGGGGCTGTACACGTCCGGTCAGGGACTGTCCACGTACGGTCAGGGGCTGTCCATGTCCGGTCAGGGGCTGTCCATGTCCGGTCAGGGGCTGTCCACGTCCGGTTAGAGGCTGTCCACGTGCGGTTAGGGACCGTTCACGTCCGGTCAGGGACCGTCCATGTCCGGTTAAGAGTCCAGTGCATGGCTGGCATCTCACCACCACCATCTCCAACAGCCTTGTCCACTTACAACGGCTGGCCAGCTGTCGCTGCCCTCCGGCGAGGAACGCATCGTGCCAGCGGAATCAGGACCCCCCACAAATGCCACCCTCTCCCAATGCTAGCTTATGCTGTCAATAATTGTGGAACTTAATATGCGACCCATTGAAGGTCCCTTGTCGATTTGAGAGCGCACACTGCTTCGATATGTTGCTCCCTGAACGCTTTTCACAAATCGGCATTCTTGCCGCTGAGTGGTATTACTGAAAGTGTGCAAGTCTATTGAGGCACGGCGGACGTTCGTTTCTGGGTTTATGATGTTGGCGGAGTTTATTAGGTCTTAAACATCTCCGCCCATTTCAGGCGCTCACATACCTGGCATTCGACGCAGTTGGGATATGATGGTGGAAAACGGCGGTAATTCGTGCTTTGGGACGCCACTGCACAATGCACGTGTCGGCCTGCGAATATCAACAGGAATATTTCGTACCTTAGATCCAGTCAGACGGCACTGACTTCTTCACTTGTGATCTGTGAAGGTTGTGAGCTATGAATGCTATGACCGCTTCGGAATTGTGGAGATTATGACCTGTATAGGTTATGACCACTTTGGAGCTGTGGAGAGTGTGAACTGCGAAAGTTGTGACCTGTGGACGTTACGACTGATTTTGGCATGTTGTTTGTAGAGGCTGTGAACTGTTGAGGTTGTGTCCGGTGGAGGTTCTGATAATCCTGCGATGTGCCTCCTCGGAGCATTCTGTGGACGCTTGCGCATCGGAAACCTTGTGCTGTCCCAACTGTAAGGGTACCACTCTGCCCGTGACGGAGTATACGAGTATTTGAATACTAGGAGAGAATGTCAAGTTTTCAAATTGAAGCATACCATCATAAAATTGAAGTATGGCAGGGGTTTGCCATTGGGAAAAGCTCTGGAAATGATCAAGACGGTCACCACATCTCGCTCTTACGCTGCCGTGGTGGTCAACTCCGCCCATCCCCTTCAACCCCAGCACTCCCAAGATCGAACAACCATACCACCTACTGCACCACCACCACCAAGCTATGATCCTCCTGGCAGCAATTCTTTGGATAATATGACAGCCCATCACTTGATTGGCTTACTTAAGGAATGTGGCATGGCTATCATCCAGTTAAACCCAGGGGAGGAAATCTGTGCTGCAACAGCTAGAGTTGCAGGCGATTACTTCTTACCGGCTCCCTCTACTCCCGTGCAAACGCAAGCTACATGCAATTCCCCAATACAGCGTCGTCCTGAGCAGCGCGCGGTCGCCTACCAGGCTGCCATCCCCGCAACTCGGGACAAAAAACCGACCATGGTGGCATCCACACAAGCAGCTTCCGCAGAAGCATCTAAAGTACCACCTCCAGCAACCATGTTATCTCTCCGATCGACCAGCTCATTTCCGTCATTGAGAGCCCCGGCGCGAAGAGTAGCTCCGGACCTGACCGCGCGAGGTCGAGCTGAGCGATCAACGATTGTGGTACCAAACATCGGTGGGAAAGGCGTAGTGGGAAAATGTTCCATGGCTGCCAGACTCTGTACGCGAGAACGCTCACCGTCGGCACCGCGCGCACCACCTGGCCTCTCTGGAGAACTAATGGGTCCGCTTGTACTTCATGTCCCATTAACAGGCCAACCGCTCACACCGACCACAAGTCGCGGATGCGTATCTCGCCACCGACCGAAGCCAGTTCCAGGTCCCGGCCCCGCGCTGAGTCGCCCGTGGTGAGATACTCACCTGTAAACCGAGACGTGTGGGATGAACGACCGTCCCGATCGGAACACTTGTCAATCGCACTGCACCATATCTCTAAACGGCTGACTGTGAATAAATGTTCCAACTCAGATGGTATGCGGGGAATTTCTCTTCAGCATTGCACAGTTCTATCACGATTTGACCACTGAGTATTCCTGAATAAATTTGTTATGGGCGCTAATTGACCATTTCAGCCGATGCTCCCCATAAACTCAAATAACTAAGTGTGTGTGCAGGTGTGTATATGTGTAGGTGCTTATAGATGTGTAGGTGTGATTAGGTGTGTGGAGGTGTGTACGTATTTGTAGGCATGATAATGTGTGCGCATGTGCATGATGGGCTATATAGCCTACATATATATGTATATATATATACATATATATGTATATATATATATATATATATATATATATATATATATATATATATATATATATATATATATATATATATATATATATATATATACAGGTTATATTGGCTATGCTCTCTCTCCCTCTCTCTCTCTCTCTCTCTCTCTCTCTCTCTCTCTATACATATATATATATATATATATATATATATACATATAGATAAATGTATACATGTATGCTATGCAGTTTATAGGCTATATATCGGCTATAGGTCATGCGCTATACTGGTTCATACAGATAATAGGCTAATGTGTTCACTTACGTTTTTTTTTATATACTCCTCTTAAAGTGAATTTTTGTGTTGTGGGCGCCATGACAAGGGGAAGGACTGACGCCATGTGCTGACGTCAGCGATGCGGCACTTACGGCACGTGATGATCTCCGTGGTGTTACAACGCCATGTGATGACGTCAGCGATACGGCACTTACGGCACGTGATGGGCTCCGTGGTGTTACGACGCCATGTGATGACGTCAGCGATACGGCACTTACGGCACGTGATGGGCTCCGTGGTGTTACAACGCCATGTGATGACGTCAGCGATACGGCACTTACGGCACGTGATGGGCTCAGCGGCGTTACAACGCCATGTGATGACGTCAGCGATACGGCACTTACGGCACGTGATGGGCTCCGCGGTGTTACAACGCCATGTGATGACGTCAGCGATACGGCACTTACGGCACGTGATGGGCTCCGCGGTGTTACAACGCCATGTGATGACGTCAGCGATACGGCACTTACGGCACGTGATGGGCTCCGCGGTGTTCCAACGCCATGTGATGACGTCAGCGATACGGCACTTACGGCACGTGATGGGCTCAGCGGCGTTACAACGCATGGCGGTAGGTTTGCTTACCGGAACATGAGCGCTGTGGTGATGTGTGAGATAATGAACAACCGTAATCACGTACGAACACAAGTACAACCCATAATACAATTGATTTGCTCATGGGCAGCAAGCTACGTTACGTCGTCTATGCATGGTATAATTTCACACTGTTGAAGTTAAGTGATTGTTGTCGTCAACTATTGAAGCAAAGGTTCGAGATTGTTGCATATGCATTTGATACAAATATTTGGTCGCGTTTCTGTTCATGCAACTAGGAAATCAGTTGAGGTACACCATGATCGTTTTTAACCGCGTATGCATATCTGATGCGCAACCGTTTGAATGCATGGCGAAGTGAACAATCACCTGATCAGTGGACGTGTTCGGTCCCATTAAAGTAAAGGCGGAAGTTATCACGCCTTTGCTCGTGTTGGTGAAGCACGCACACAAGTTATGCATGCCACTCCGTTCACCCGTTTGTTCCGAAGTCTGTACGAGTCATGTCATTGGCAAGGATTCAGTCAAGCAAGAGCGACTGAAATGAGCACACAATTTCAAACTACACCTCAGCATCATAGCAACGGGGTCGCCATAGCAGGGGCATGGAACGCGACTCCCCAAAGCATTGCAAAATTTGGCCGTGCGCCTATGACACTGTATGGGAAAACCGAACAGGAAGTTCTCACCCCACCACCCAACCCCACCACCCCACTAGCCAAAATCCGTGGCGACTGCCACCGCGTCGCGGGGGCATTCCACGATAGATCGACAAGTGAAATTGCCGAAGTGACACCTCATCTCTGAGGCTTCATTAAAGTTGCCTTACAGTCTACTCAGGTACTTCGAATCCGACTGTGCAATTTTACAACTAATCCGACCACCAATTTTAGGAACATAGCCTTGAGGAGTATTCATTGGTCACGAAGTGGTTTTCTTCAACAGCCTGTATTTTCCACACCGCTAAACGTAAATTTAAGCTCTGATGCATTTTGCGATCGCACTAGTCCAATGAACGCATTCGTGATGATATCTGCAAAAATATATGGTTTAAATAAAAACAAGGGAAGAAAACGAGGAAAAACGACATTCGCTGCCTTGTCTGAACAGCATGTCATGACATTCCTGTCAGCTGTTTCAAGAGGGCATGCCCATGTCCATTCGACAATTTCAGTCTCGAAGGCGAATCCAGCCGACCATCTTGCAGGGTTCGATTGATGACACTTTCATAATTCTACATTTGTTCATCAGCTTTCGGCTATGTTGAGGCCGGCTCGACTGATATATACCCTAGTGCTCCTGCTCGGTATCGTGTCTTGCGCCAGCTTAGTGCCCCAGTTATCGGTCACATCATCCTTGTAGTCGGCGATTGCCATCTGTCTGATGCAGCGCCAGCGGCTGCAGTGTGCGCATGCGTGATCAACATTCCGCTTCGTCGTGTCGCCACGATCGCACCGACGTCACAGCAGGACTTCGGCAGCCAAAGAAAATGTCGAACACCGCACAGAGAGTGTCAGCTGAAGAACACGTCAAACACCACAGAAAGCGTGACAATTGAAGACCATGCCGAACACCACAGAGAGCGTGACAACTGAAGACCATGCCGAACACCACAGAAGGCGTGACAACTGAAGACCATGCCGAACACCACAGAGAGTATGACAATTGAAGACCATGCCGAACACCACAGAGAGCGTGACAACTGAAGACCATGCCAAACACCACAGAGAACGTGACAACTGAAGACCATGCCGAACACCACAGAGAGCGTGACAACTGAAGACCATGCCGAACACCACAGAGAACGTGACAACTGAAGACCATGCCAAACACCACAGAGAGCGTGACAACTGAAGACCATGCCGAACACCACAGAGAGCGTGACAACTGAAGACCATGCCGAACACCAAGAGAGCGTGACACATCCACAGGACGGCAAGTTATCCTGGTAGAAAGACTCCTGCCGGGTCCAGCCTGGACAGACAGCTTGTAAACTAAATATAGGGAGAGCGACAGCGGAAAGATGCAGTTAACATGAACCAGACATAACAGTGGGAACGCTTCCACAGTCCTGTTCTTACGCCACAAACAATTGCAAGAAGATACATAATTGGAAGGTAGAGGAAGCCGCAAAGTGTAGTTGTGGTTGTCTTTCAATCCTGTATTACAACATCATCAGCCTGAGACAGATCCGGGCGACCATCCTATGGGGCGCAAGCAGTCCTGGGAAGACATCAGCCTGAGACAGATCCGGGCGGTACGCTCGCTAGCTTCGGCTTTAACCCGCGCCATCTCGGGGGAGGGGGTCTTCAACCGCCCCTCAGGTTTTTCGCGGATAGGGAACGAACGGCGCGCGGCAGCGCGACACAATTTAGCATACTTTTTCCCCACATCAATTTGGCATGCTGTTTCAAAATGTTGAAGTCAGGTCACCTAGGGTCAACGAGGTAGTGAAGGTCAAGTGAGGTCACCTCCAAAAACATTCAACCAGTCGTCACGCTTTAACTGATACAGATATTTTACTGAACTTTTCAGCGTTTGCTTATCTTTAGGGATGCAAGAAAACGTACGGGAGGAACTTGTCATTTCTTCCGTTTTTGACTACCTATTAATTTAGCATATTTGCCTATCAGAGTTCAAATCGAAGATTCCGGCTAAGGTAAGCATTTTGCAGTGGAGCAACTTGACTTCCAACAATGTTCAGCGACAGAGCAAGTTGACCAACAATCCAACAGCTGCACCACGGCTGCAGCTGATCACCACGGCTGCAGTTGGTCACCACGGCTGCAGCTGGTCACCACGGCTGCAGCTGATCACCACGGCTGCAGCTGGTCACCACGGCTGCAGCTGATCACCACGGCTGCAGCTGATCACCACGGCTGCAGCTGGTCACCACGGCTGCAGTTGATCACCACAACAGAAGCTGGTCACCACGGCTGCAGTTGATCACCACGACAGAAGCTGGTCACCACGGCTGCAGTTGATCGCCACGACAGAAGCTGATCACCACGGCTCCAACTGACCATCACCACGACCGCAACATAACCCCCGAACAGCGCACGGCATGTTTCGACTCCAGCAGTGTGGGCACCCATCGTACTTGTCGTCGCATTGTGTCAGTCAATTTGGCAGTCAATTAATTTTGTCCTGGGCCGGATAAAGAGACACGGCGAACGGTACGCCGTAGCTCCGTCCTTCAGTTGTCAGGGATAATTGAAGCACCCTTGTCTGCCTCTGTTGATTCACGTTCCAGGTCACGTCAAGGGGTCAATGTAGGGATACCCTCAGCCACCTTGGAAAGCTCAATTTAAGCTAAATAATGCTTGCTCAGGACCGATGCATATAAAGCAGCACCCAGGTTCTTCAAACACATAGCCAGAGAGCTTTCGCTCGAGTACAAGAGTTAGATAAAAACTGAAGTTTTGCTCAATATTTCCCAAGGCAAGAATGTGTATTCAGTTCCCCGAAACCTATGAGCTATTAATGGAAGATCGACCGAATTACAGTTCATGGATTTAAACCTACTCGGTGGTGTGAGCTGAAGTTTACGGCGCCTCCGCGAGAAAAAAACGTGATTTCGTGCCTTGTAATGAATGATATGCTAAAGATCTTAACAAGCACTAGGTATAGCACCTACCAAGGTCAATGCAATTAAATCCGCGCAAGAACCTGCAAAACTTTATGCCGGTGTAAGCCGCATATTTTCTAAACACAATCGACTTCGAAAATGGTTAACTCGCGGACAAGGGGCACTCGGGCATTGGGGACATGTGCTTTCCTCCACACAGAATAGAGGCATCCCGATCGGAAAAGACTAGGAAAAAGAAGAATTAGGATAGCTAGGACCCCCCAAACCTGAGAGACATTGGTGTCACTGGGGAGGCCAGATTGCACGGCACCGATTTTGTCCGTGATGTCGATAAGCTAAGGACCCTCTAGGGAATGGCACCCACTTCTTCTGGACGAGTGCCTCCCCAGTCAATTTTTTTAGGCTCATAAGTATTCGAGCACGGTCCAGAAGCACCCTTCACCAGATCATCGGATTCGCCACCCTCATTTTCCTCATCATCCTCCTTCTCCTTCTTCTCTATCTCCTTCTCCTTCTCCCCTTCCTTCTCCTTTTCCTTCTCCTTCTCCTTCTCCTTCTCGCCCTCCTTCTCCTTCTCCTTCTCCTTCTCCTCCTTCTCCTTCTCCTTCTCCTTCCCCCTCTCCGTCTCCTTCTCCTTCTCCTTCTCCCCCTCCTTCTCCTTCTCCTTCTCCTCCTTCTCCTTCTCCTTCTCCTTCTCCTTCTCCTTCTCCTTCTCCTTCTCCTTCTCCTTCTCCTTCTCCTTCTCCTTCTCCTTCTCCTTCTCCTTCTCCTTCTCCTTCTCCTTCTCCTCCTTCTCCTTCTCCTTCTCCTTCTCCTTCTCCTTCTCCTTCTCCTTCTCCTTCTCCTTCTCCTTCTCCTTCTTCTTCTTCTTCTCCTTCTCCTTCTCCTTCTCCTTCTCCGTCTCCGTCTCCTTCTCCTTCTCGGTGACGGTAACCCTCACCGTGGCTTGGTGAGAGATGTCAAACCTTGCACTTCCACGTTACGTATTTCGTAATTCTCCGCTATTTCCTTCACTTGAGGACATTTTTTTTTCTTTAAGTAGGTAGAGTTAAAGTAAAGCTTTCTTTGTCACTCTCCTGGCAGCATACACTGGACAATCAGCTGAGCTTGTAAACAGAAAGCGACAATGGCGACGTCTAGCAGCGGCAGGTTCCTCCGATCTTGCTGGCATTTCTTTAAGAAATATGAAAGTTCATCGCTCGGGAGTCAGATATTTGTTGCAAATAAACCATTAGTTTCTAAGCTGATAGGTGTTCCAGTTATTTTTGCTTCTGGAGTGTTGTGTTATCTTGCTCTGAGGCGGCACAAGTTTGGCGCTGTTCACGCCCTGAAGAAACAGGTAAGCTGTAGAGAATGTTTCCTTGATGTATATGTTTGAAGTTTAGGGTCATTTCTTATTTCTGAACTGTATTTTTAATGCAGTATTTATGAATGTGCTGCACATGATGTGACCACTCATTTTCTCTGCAAATGCATGCTTTTCAGTTTGAATGCAAAATAACACCGAAAAGGGGGCTTGGAGTTGGGTAATATATCAAAAAGTAATGTTCAAAATGAAGAAAAAAGATGTAGCATAACCTTACCCAACCTATCCTAATCTATGCCAGCAATGTGGGCACTAAATGACCTCGCAGTTGGCGTGCCCTTAAGCCAAAATAATCAATGATTATGCCAGCAATGGTCTGTTAAATAAATAAAAAATCCTGAAATTTTCAAATTAAGAAACTAAAGCTGGTGTGATTTTTGTTTAAAAAAAAAAGTTTTTTCTTTGAAACATTCCTTAGTTTTTAAGAACATTTTATAACTTACAACAAAATTGCAACCTCACCTAAATTAACCAAACCTAGCCCCTTTGCATGCTTTGTGGAGGTAAAAATGTGTGCAAAACTTGTCCTGTCGTTACCTTAAACTGCAATAATGCCCCTTGGGATGTCCACTTTATCTTACCTTACCTTAGGTTGATGGACTTTTTTAGGCAGTATGCTAGTTTTTACTGATCTAATTGGGGTCAGGCTTGTATTACTAGAAACTAAACATATCATTTGGGGCTAGGTCATCTGGCATGGTAGCTATGGGTTGTAATTTATTGTGTACAAATGCACTACACTGTGTGGTATATTGCTGATTCTGCACTATTTTGTGGGTCTTTGTACCTCCTCTAAGAGGTATCCATTTCATATGCATCACCATTCCCAAGAGGTACCTACCTAACCTATATGCCTGTAGAATATAAAAAGGATGTTCTTATGCAAGTCATAGATAATACACAATAAGGCCAATATTTCATCACACACATGTAAAGGATGGGAAGGGAATGAATTGATTCAATTAATTATTCATGGAATTTAATGAGCTATTCCTATTTTTAACTGGGTCAGTGAATAGGCTGTTACTACATTGTTTGGAGAAGAGTTATAGTTATTCACTGCTCTAATATTTAGATTATTGCTTCTGACTGAAATGAGCATATAGATTGGTAACCCAGACTGCAAAATATGGCACTTCCCACCACCAATGTTCCTATGACCAAACAATGGCCACTACGTGACCAATGTAGTCAATGCACCCTAAAGTCCTAATAACTAACTGCCAAACAAAAATCATTGTGAATTAAAAAGCTGCAGATAATGATGAAACTAATCTTTTCTGATATAAAATGTGGTATGACATGCTTTTTAGTCCATGTCTGGAATGTTTAGTTGAAGCAAAAAATGATGGAAAGATCCAAAATGATTAGACAAGAGAGCAACTTGCCACCCTAAAACCACCCATGTAGTCCCATGTAGTTTGAAATAGCAGAGTAGAAGGTGCAGGAAGCTGTCTGTGCTTTAATCATGCTGAACATGCATTTTTTGTATTGCTTTGATGTGAAAGATGTGTTGATGCAGAAAGCACACTTGCCTTAAGTCTTGATTGTCTTACTTCATGTTTTTTTTTTGCATTCAGTGCATGTATTCAATATCTGCAGCTGATTTGTGCTCTCCTGGTGCATTTTGATGCAGCTTTTGTTTGTGGCTGGTGCTGATCATTGAGCTATTTGCCATACTTTGCAGTCCGGAGTGTGACCATATACATACTGGTAATCAAAATCCCCTTCAATAGGTATTTCCTATCAATTCTGAGACACTTCACCCACATGCAAGTGGTTGCAATCCAATCCAAAAGCTTCTGGAGTAAAAGGAAGGACAATTAAATCTGAATTCCTCCATTATGACTTATTTTAATCCTTCACTATGTAGTTGGCAAGCAAAATAATGGCAAAATGTGCTTTGGGTTAGGTAATGGCATAAATAGAAAGGTGAAAAGTATCATAACCTAATCTGAACTAGCCTAACCTCTCTAGATAAAAAAGACAAAAAAAGCATTACATTTGGACATGATGCAGGTTTTCTCACAACTCTGGGCATGCTTTTCACTTCACTTTAGGTATCCTAAGGTGCAATGGATGACAACAATATTTTTGTGTGGTGCCAAAGGTATCCATTCCTGGACATCACTTTCCACAAAATGCTGACAATTGTGTGTACTCTGTTTAATTCTAATTATATATAAAGAGAACAATAAAACTGATTTGGATTATTATTTCACAATTTTCAACAGCATTCCATGATGTTTAAATGGAGAGTAATTATATACATTGACCTAACCTAACCTACCCACAAACAGTTTTGGTGGGGACGAGTAGTCCAGGGGTAAGTTACCCATCACATGATCAAAAGATTGTGGGTTCTAGTCTCACCTGTTGCTACTCTTCGCCCCCGACCAATCGACGTAAGAGATTGGCGACGCTACATGGCTCAACTGTCGACATGTAGACCCAACAACCAACTAGTTTTGGTGGAATAAAGCTGGGGAGGGGGGTTAGGAGTACATCAACTGCATTGGTCATACAACTCGTGCATAAAGCTTACACATATTTATGTTGGATGGAATAAGGCCTACACCTGAAGATGTTTGTGGTCATAATGTCAGCAGCTATGAATGTTGGATAACGTGACCCTGCACCTTGGATGTCAGGACATGCAAAATCTTCACCTACTCATGTCCTGAAAAATGATAATGCAAGAAGCCATGAAAATAACTTCTGAATAATAGCAGTCATGTTTGTAAAAATGCCAATACAATAAATGAATAATAATACATTGGGTTGCTTCTTTGTATTACTATCAATACATCTCATGTGAAGCCAATCCATGAAAACGTGATATTGTTCAACTCGTGCCTTGCTTGGTGGGGCGTAGCAGTGCCAGTCGTGAAAAAGAGTTGTTGTGTTCGTTCCAAAACAATAGTAACAGCACAATAATAGCACACCATCTAGTATGATTGAGCCTTCATATATAGCGACAATAAAATAGTAGTGTGGTCACTGCAGTGAAAAGCATGGATGGCAGGACAACAGTAATACGCCATCTGATACGGTGCGGAATAGAATGGCAAAGTTTGCTCACCGCAATGCGAAACATAAATGCTAGTGAAATAGCAACACACCATCTGTTATCATTGAACCTTTATACATTGCCACATAGCTCCTCTTCCGAAGCCCAACTGGGCTTGCAGGAAGTGCAAGAAGCTTGTATGTGTAGATTGTTGTCTGAACGGGAAGGCACTGCAACTGGTGAGTTCGAAGAGCCAATACCATCCCACTGCCGATGTTTTAGTCGTGCTGACCGGAAGCACAGCGTTGCTGTATCCCTGAGCAGCAATGCATGTATTATATTCTTACATAGACAGATATATACAGTTCTGTAGCACTGACCATGTCACCATCGTACCGACGGTGTTCCGTAAAAAGCGTTAACGCGGTGAGGGCACAAATGAAGTGTCGTATATATCGAGTCGAATGTTGCGAAATCGTGCCGAAATGGCCAACATTTGGCAAGGCGCCAATGAAGAGAGTACATTTATGCTGGACACTTCGTGAGATTCAATATCCGTAGGGTGTATGACACCCAACATCTGAGTTTAATGCGATCAACATCCGCGGCTTTTACACAATCCAACATGCCATGCAAGATCTGCAGGTTTTACATGGTCTAATATTAGTATGTCTTGGTGTCGAACGAAAGGGGGTGCAGCACATTGACTTATATGCTTGTCAGCGTTGGCCCGCCCTCCAGAAAGACCAATATCTCATAATTACGTAGTATCTCAGTCGAAACGAAACTAGCCGAACATTCCGGTCTCTGAAGCCAACGCTGGGAACGAGGGTTGATTGTGGCCGGTGGGCGTATGTGAGAAACGGATACCGATTCACGAATCTGGATGATTTCTAGGTCATTGGTTACAGGTTCGTTAGCTTGTAGCTTGTCGGGCTTTCGCTAGGTTGTAACTTGCACACACCGTTCGGGCTCGGGGAGAGAGAGAGGGAGAGAGAAAGACAGAGACAGAGACGGAGACGGAGACAATCTGTGGAATTGAAGGCCAGCGCTCTTGACTCACGACGAAGTCGAATCATTTCGTTTCCACACGATTACTGACACGTGGCTATTCAGGTTCTGAGCTCCCGAATAAGATAGTTCGATTGGTGCCTGTGGTGTTTTTCACCAATTCATTCAGAGTGCCGAAATGGAAGCGTGTCTTCAAACTGGAGGCCGGCGAAATTAATCACTGGAGTATTTCCATCATCTGTGGATGGACAGATTTATCATGGTGCACGTGCTCGCCGGCTGGATATTTGTGGAGTTGCGCAACAACGATCAAATGGTAGAGTCCAATTGGTTCAAAATCATGTGTAGTGAGCAATTGCGTCCACCATTATCTCCCGCTAGTTGTGCAGGTCATTTACTGCCATGTTTTGGCAGTGCTACCACGGAGCAACGCAACGGCGTCGCATTGTTTTGCGACATTGTGGGTCTGGTTGCCAGTGGAGGCCATTCTTTGAACCAGGGGGAGTATATATATATTGGAGCAGCATCTTGTTAATTTTGGATGCACTTTCTTGGTGACTGCTACCGTCACTTGGTGTTGGCCTAAGCTGAACTATGTTGACTTCACGTCAGACATGATGTGGGCTGGTGGTGTTTGTTGCACTGAGAGTCGGTGAAGTCGTTGTTCCGTGATTCTTCGAATTCATCAGCGTATTACTTCAGATCTGGCTCCTGGGCTGCGTTTGGTACATTTGCTGGCGAACCGTGCCGCCTGGTGTGATTGTTATCAGAGCAGCAGCAAAGGGTTTGGTTCTGCCAGTAGGTTGAGGCGATTACTGCATTCATGCAAAAGTTTGTGTGTGACTGGACACACAGGTCGGGTTCCTCATCCTCACAGGTGTTGGGAATGTGCTGTTTTTTTTTATTGGAGATAGAGTACCCGCCGCGTGTGCGGTTCATGCGTGACAGACACAGATCGATGACCTTGGGCGACATTCGCGCCGTGATTCGTCGAATGGTGACACGACCCGACCGGCCCCCGGTCGGAAGCGATGTTAGAGTCATGAGTTCGAATCCACGCGGTTGCGCGGCTGTCGGTGGGCAGATACTGACAGGAGTAATTTTGGCAAACATCGTTGGCGTGGTGTCATGTCTAGTGTGCGAACTTGCTGCCTCGGCGTCGGCCAGACGACGTTCGGAATCCTGATATTGTTTTGGCAATCCGCCTGAGAGATATTGCCACTGTGGCAGGTGGCACCAAACAAAGTCGTGTGAAAACCGAGACCTTCATTGGTCAGTATCGTCACGCAGCCGCTCGGGCTGTCATGTCATTGCCTAGGGTAGTGCTATTGGAGAGCTCTTCCGCCGTGTTTTTCATTAACGAAGATTGCATGTATCGGACATTAATGCAGTTCTGTTGTTTCTCGATTCAACAAGTTCAGAACTGTCTGTCAACATTATGGTCAAAGAGAACCGTGTCTACTTACCGTGCTTTTGATTTCCGGTAAACGTAAATACATGCACTGCGAAGTGTATTTTGCTCCTTATTTCTGCAGTAACGTGCTGACTCCAGAACTCGAATCTGAGTATGCAGCGCCGCTCTATGGCTCTCCAACCCGACAGGCATTGGTTAGACATCCTCAGCGTTCGGCGCCCGCCTGTAGCCGCGGCGCTTCGTCTTGAGTACCGTCACGTGCATATGCAATGCGAGTAGGCGGCTCCATCAATGGCATGCCTGCCCAGTGGTAGTCTGAGCATCCGATCGAGGTCGTGAATCATATTCGATGAGCGAATCATCACTCTGACGCCGCCATCATCTAACGCCGCCATCCTCCGACGCCGCCATCATCTGGCGCCGCCACCTTCTGACACCGCCATCATCTGACTCCGCCATCATCTGGCGCCGCCATCATCTGGCGCCGCCACCGTCTGGCGCCGCCACCATCTGACCCCGCCATCTGACACCGCCATCATCTGACCCCGCCATCATCTGGCGCCGCCACCCTCTGACCCCGACACCCTATGACGCCGACACCCTATGACGCCGCCACCCTCTGACGCCGCTATCCTCTGGCGCACGCACCAGAGCTGTTTCCGGTTTCGGAAGTGCCACCCGTCTTGTGTTGGGTCCATCCAGTCGATTGCGATCGCCATGACAATGTACAATCGGCACGGGATCGAGTGTGGCCACATGTGCGACTACCCCGCCGCCATCATAGCCGTCCGAACGGGTGGGCCTTTGACAGGGCATGCAGTCACCACACGTGCCCTCAGTGCACAACGTGAACATAACGCGATACGACAACGAATGTAAAGAAGGCTGGCCCGAGCGTCGCCGGCGCGTCTCGTTCAGTCTGAGGTTGGGTTGTGCCGCTGCCGCCGGCTACGCGAATGGTCAGTGCTGGGTGTCGTTGGGCCGGCTGCAAGCCGAGCCCGACAGTGTCGGCCGAGATGGTCGCACGATTTGCGGGGCTCGTTGCAGCCTGCTGAGACGTGTGTATGCTTGTGTGTGAGAGCGTGAGCGTCAACAGCGGAATATCGCTTTGTCTTTGTCGCTGCAATCTGACGCTGTCTCTTTTCACGGCGGATGTTGAGTCACGTGGTTCCGGAAGGGCGCCGGCGTGAATGTTGATGTTTGTATTGGTAAAGTGGATTTAGTGTAACGTGGACCAATTTACGACTAAGGGTAGATTCAGTTGTGGCCTTATTGGGTTGGAATTTTCTGCCCTCACATTGCTGGCGATTGGTGAAGGAAACGTACTCGTCGATCTGGTTGAGCTGAAGTTTTCGCTATACGACCATAGCAGCTGACGTGACCGAAAGCTATAAGTGGTTGCTCACTGATATTAGGGAGTAGGTGATAGTCCAATACACATGTATTTTTAGAGCACGACTATTCGTCTATGCCCACATTGCACATTGCACATTGCTGGAAGGATGATTTCCATGCCATTATCTCATGCAGGCCCCTTCGGGCGACAGGGACTCAGCCATGCAGACAGAAGGATATTGCACGCAGAATCGACTTGGAAGGATGTGCAGGGGTTGTATCTGGTAGATCATAGTCGTAGCAGCAACGTCGATTCCTAAAATATGCCGTGGATGTGCCTGTGTGCTAGCAGAATCAACACTGGGGTTCAAAGGGTGACACGAGGTCAGCAGAGCACTGTTCTACTGGCCTTTGAATTGTCCTCGTTCTCGTGTCTCCCAGTATGTCGGCTAGTCTTCCCACTCTGATTGGCGGTGTTCGAGTGTATGTCGGCTGGTGGCTTATCGACATGGCCAGTAGGACGTACATTAGGATCGGGAGGCTCAGAAGCAGCTCTCAGTCTACAGTTGACTTCCTTGTGGTCGTCCAGTCGGTGCTGCTATTGGAAAAAACCTGCTATCTCTCAGTCATCTCAGTCGGAGAACCCTCAGGGGTTTAAATTGGCACCTGGCATCGCGATGGTTAACGGCGACCCATATTGGAATGCAGCCCTAGATCTGCCACTGTATTTTGCCACCACCTTGGTTGTATTTCCTTGTCCGGCTATTATTTGGAATTTAGTTTGGCGCGTCCCAGTCTGCCGGCGCGCGCGGCCGACCGGGTCCGGCTGGTGACAAGTGACCGCGTCGCGTCTCCACCACTGCGGCGGTGTCGCCGCGACCCTGGCGCGGCGCGGCGTCTTCGACAGTTGCCGGCTTCGCCAGCGTAGCCGTTGCACTGTTGTCGGCGGATTGGTGTCGGGGCCCGGTGTCAGCGGCGGCGCTGTCTGGACGGCGACCGAGCCGATCCGGTGTCGGGCCGTCGTTATCAGCGTTCGGCAGCGGCTCCACTCGGCTCGGCGGCTCCACGTCTGCCCGACACGTCTCCGGCCGAGAGGCGCCGCTGTGCAGCGTCCCCGCGCGCCGAGCCCACTTGTGGCCGGGGCGGGCCGGAGCACGGGCGGCGGCTGGCGGTGTGTGCCGCTCCAGGGTGAGGGCTCTGAGGAGCCGGCTGATCGACCGCAGTCCTCCCGTCGGATGCTGAAGCCTGATCACAGTCCTCCCGTCGGATGCTGAAGCCTGACCGCAGTCCTCCAGTCGGATGCTGAAGCCTGATCACAGTCCTCCCGTCGGATGCTGAAGCCTGATCACAGTCCGGCTGCCTGGATGCTGAAGCCTGACCGCAGTCCTCCAGTCGGATGCTGAAGCCTGATCACAGTCCTCCAGTCGGATGCTGAACCCTGATCACAGTCCGGCTGCCGGGATGCTGAAGCCTGACCCAGTCCTCCCGCCAGATGCTGAAGCCTCATCACAGTCCGCCCGTCCGGATACTGAAGTCTGACTGCAGTCCCCCGCCCGGATGCTGATGTCTGAAACCACCGGCCACAGCCGACAGCGTGCCATGCCAAGGACGGCCCTTCGCAGGCCGAAGAGCATTTCGTGAACTGCCTGACAACGTTAGACATTTCGCACACTCGCCAGGCCCATGGGCAGTGGTCAGCACGAGATCTAGGATGCCTACCGTGAAGCGCGTCAGTATTTGTCGGGGCGACGACTCTGGCCACCGTATGGTCAGGACAGCCTTCAGTCACGGCATCGGTCGATACATTGGAGCCATTTGTGCCATCCACGTGAAGCTTTACGCACTTTCCAGGGTGATCAATGTCACGTGTTTGACCACGCAAATTGTCCGGTTACGTTCACATGACTGAATGGGGATGAATGGTCACGAGATGGTGAGCTGCGACGATCCCAATGATCTCCGAGCTGTTTTGCCCATTTTTAATCAGTATTGTTCAGATTATCAAACCTTGCACTGCAATATCTTCGTCAGTTGCTGGCCACACCATCTACTGGCCACCACAAAAGTCACAGCAGGCCATAATGTTGGCATCGACACATTCGATGTACCTCGTGTATGGTGTATGTCAATTGCTATTAAACTAAGCAGGGACGCTGCCAATGGCGAGGCGACAAAATTTAGCGAGGCAAACAATATTCCACTACCTCTCCCCCCCCACCCACCACCTTGATATCCGGTGGCTGCGCTCGGACATCGATGAGATGATATTGGACCGTGAATCTGCCGACATATGTTGTCAAAGATTCCGCACCGTACGGCCGGCTGCATTTCATTATTTCATGTCATTGGTTACTGCATTTGTTCCACGCTGCATTCCAAATTGTTCCTTAACTTCACACATTTATTTACTTGGTGTTAAATACGCTGAGTCTTGCACGAGCTATTACGACCGGTATCATGCATATCAGGATATCACGCCTCGCTTGCTTCTAATAGTGAATAGTCTTGTGGCGTAGAAGTCATTTACGGCTCACTTGAAGTGATGTGATATTACAGCTTGCAGCAGAACCATATCACCATAAAGCACATTATGTGTGCCGAACCGAATACAGTACACCCTGCAGACATAGACATGCTGACGTACAATGCTATGCCATTCTATACTGATAATTACATCCCAGCAGTAACTGGCCCAAGACACTCATTGTAGTTCCTGCTCCCAAAAATACCAAATATCGCTTTTTCAGGTTTCAGTCATTAGTAGAGTGATGCTTGCAATCTCATTTTATACTCCATAGTCCCCGAGTTACAAAATGCGCCGCTCCCTGGCTAGTTGTATCAGGAGTCAGACTAGTAAAACATTTGTCTAGAGGTTGATTTATTTGTGCCCCTGATGCGTAGTCGATAAACAGGGAGCTAGGCCGATGGCCTGGTTTGAGTTCGCGCAAGTGTTTGAACTGCTCAGACCATGACCGGACGGAGCAGCTCGGGTATTCCGTACCACATATTGACCTCGCGTCGCGAGCGGTTTTTGTCGGGCGTCGACTGCTGAAAATGACGGCCTCAGCTCAGGCGGCCCCACATCACGTGATTGCCACGTGGTGATCCTCATACGACCACATGACTGATTGGTCGGCACACGTGCGTGTTACGAGGGCTGCCGAGTGCCGTGCGGCGCCCGCCGCCCGGCCGTTGTCGGGCCGAGCTGGTCCCAGACAGCCAGCTGCCGACCGGCGGCTGAGCACCTCTGGCCGATGTTGTGACAGCAAACGCCAGCAGGACCGCGGCGGGAGCGTGACGGGCGCGCGGCTCGCCGGCCGTGTTGAACCGACTGATGAACGGGCCGCTGAAGGCTCGGCTCGTTACCAATATTTATAGCCAGACGCGGCCCATGAGCCAGAGCGTCGTGCCGGCCGAACACGGCGCCGGCGCGGCCGTGCCGGCCGAGGTGCCGCCGGCCGAGGTGCCGCCGGACGAGGTGCCGCCGGCCGAGGTACCGTCGGACGGTGCGGCGTCACGCCGTGTGCGGCGGCAGCGGCAGCGGCGACAGCGGCGCGGCTGTTTTGGCCGGCGCAGAGTGAGCTGTCAGCCGGCCGGTGGCCGGCGATTGTTGTTGCCGGCCGGCCGGCCCACCGCCGCGCCCGCCGCGGCGCGCCATTCTGGCGGAGACGCGCGGCCGCGGCTCGGCCGGCGGGATTGAGTCGCGTCGGCGCCGGTGCGTGCGGCGACGGCCGATCCGGCCGGTAATTGTTTTCTTCTTGTCGCAGGTGATAGATAGCGCACGGGGGCGGCCGTCTGTTTTGCCCGATTCATGCATGCTAAATGGCGGATGCCACCGGCCGGGAATGTCAGCATTGGCCGTCATTTGTTCGGCATGCGGCCGCCCGCGCCGGCCACTCGGGCCGGCGCCACTTGAAAACACGACGCGGTCGTGCGGATGGCGGCCATTTACCACGCGGGCTGGTCGTAAGGCCGGCGTGGCGACGTGTCCGCGGCTGGTCGGCCGACGCCCGACAAATAGTTCACGGTGCGCGCCCGCTCCGCGCCGCTGCCAAACAGGTGGCCGGCCGCCGGCTATGTTTAGCGCTAATATAATCAGCGGGTTGAGTTGATCGGCGCCGTAAACGGTCTGTCGGCCGGCCGGCTGCGGCGGCGGACGACCGCCGAACTGTGATCCCGGTCACGCGTGCGCCTCGCGAGCGCAGCGGCCGCTAGCGCCGACTAAACTCAGGGTCGGAGCTGGCCATAGCTGTCCATCTGCCCCTGTACCTCCTCCCTGTGCTCGCTATGACTTCATTTTATACATATTGTTCTTCACTATTCAGTGCCTGTTGCTTCATTTATGCATTCTTTATCGCCGTGCTTTTATTTTGTAGTCATGCTATCCTTGTTCTGAGAAACACAATTGGTTAACGTCGACTATTCCCTCATGATATTACACATTCCAGTCAGGTTGAGCAAGCCTTTAGCTCTGCGAAGCTCATTTTACGTTCCTGCATAATCAAATTGCAAACTTCCACGTCGCTCGTCGTCTCCACGGTATACCTTGCCGTGATGACACTCGCGATTTATTGTGTTGCCCTGAGCCGGATAATCCGTTCCTCTATCCAATATTTGCTGCTTTCCGGTCCAGTGGAGGGAGACCTGACCGAGCCTGATGCATGGCGACGCTGTATTACGGCCTGCTCGGCTTTCGCTGTAGCCTGTCCGGTGTCAGCTGAGACCTGACCAACCCACCTCCGCGTCCTCGCCAGCTCCGCTGACGGCCTCCCCAGCCCCCTTCGCAGCCTGTTCGGTTCCCCTGTGCCCCGGTCAGCTCCCTCTGCGTCCTCGCCAGTTCCGTTCACGACGTATCCAGCTCCATCTGAACTCTTCAACCTGTGCGGTTCCGTGTGGGGCCTGGCTAGCTCCCTCTGCAGCCTATCGGGCCCGGTCCGGCTGGCCAGCTCCCCGGGTGACGCCGACTTCCCACTGACGTGTGCTTGCTCAGCTCCGGCCTATGTTAATGTCACTGATGAGATGGGAGGGCAGGACAGCGACAACCCGTTGATTCGTCCCGGTCAGTGCGGCTGGTCTGTGCGATTCAGACCAGCGTGGCTCGGCGGGGCCGCGGTAGCTCAGTTGGCAGAATGTCGAACTCTTGATCGTAAGATTGTGGGTTCGAATATCACAGTCGACGACATTTACCGAGTCGACCCGCGACCAAGCGCCGTGAGAGGTAGGCGACGCTATATAACATAGTGGTTGAAGGCGTTGTAAAAGAGCCCAAGGCACTGGTCGGCAACCCTGTCGGGCCTGACCTTGACAGGCTAGGTCAGGTCAGGTGCGGTGAAGGTAGACTACCAGGGATGGTTTGTGCGGTCAGGTGGGTACGGCACAGCCGGTTGCGTTTGACGGCCAGGCCGGACAACGAGCGGTGGTGGGTGGCCGGGCAGGACGAGGAAGGTTGAGGTCGCTATATGACCTATGCAGTCGGTGCGCCCCTAAACCACGCAATAACGAGGTCGAGGTCGGTGCTTTGGCTGGTTTCGGCCGTCTGGAGCCCCACACCCGAATGCCAGTAGTCCCGCACAGATGGCCAGAGGCCGGCGGTCACCTCAAGGCCGTCCGTTCGGTGGGGCAGCAGCTGGAGAGGTGCTGACCGGGCACAGTCAGCTGTCCGGAGTGTACGGGATGCGTTCCCAGCGTCACGGTCAGCCGCGAAGCAGGAGAGCGCAGAGAACGTCATCGACCCGTGTATCTCGGTGGTGCGACACGATCGCCTTCCACCTGGAAGCCGCTTAGTGCAATCACAGATCGTTAATGGTGCCGAGGCGACGGCGGTAGGGCGGCCTGTCGCCCGGCGAGACGTTCCCAGACGCGAGCGAGCGCCCAGTCTATCTGATGCGAGCGCCCAATCTCGGCCGATTGGGCGGCCTGACGGGACGTACATGTGCAGTCTATCTGACGTGAGCGATGGTGAGAATCCCGGCCGATGGCCCGACCCGGCGATCTGGCGCTACGTATATGAGCAGGAGCAGGATTGGGAGCGTGGGGTAGCGCAACGCGACACGTTAGTTGGTATCCAATACAGCAGCAGGGTGTGCCACGTGAGCGGTGCAACGGGCGACTTTCTCGGTGACACTTCCGCCGGTCCTTCGCTCCAGCAGGAGCTGCAGTGCTGCTCCCGCAGGAGCTGCGGCTGGTGGACTGCAGCTGCAGCTCACGAGCCTGCAATAGCTTCACATGATACCAACTTTTGCCTGGTTCGGTCTATGAGGCGTGACTAACGCAACTAATGCTCCTCGGGGGTGGGGAGGCGGCGGTTGATCGATTGGAAAGAGTACCTTTTCCGGAAAGAGTATCCTGTGGCTCCCTATTGAAACCTGAACGTATATGTCTTATTGCTTGTCTCCGTCCTGCTTGCTTCCACTGCCTGCCGTTTTCCCACTTGATAATATAGACGAAACTATTGGGTTTCTTTCCAGGTAGCTCATTCCCGCCTGGAGGCAGAATACCCCGACTGGATGTCATGCAGTCGGTTGTCTTATTTATGCACAATCCAAAAAGGCATCGTCTGTCACAGCTTGCTCAATTATTAGGTCTAGTCCTGTCCACATTAGTCGGCGAAGGGGCGAGTCATTCTAAACATCATTTTAAAACATGCATGTATATGATCGAAGCTAAAAGTTATCTGGCGAAAGCAATATTGGTGTCTTGTGGAAATAAGCACAAACCGTTCGTCTCGCACGGCACATTTGTGGGTGAGAGGGAAATCCACCCCCGTGCTGTGAACAGAACATCACTTGAAATTTCATCACACATTCACCTTCCATTTTCCATTCACCATCGTGTGAGCACCGACCGGAAAAGCTGTCCGTGACTACATGGATGTTTTAATTATTTATTGTGGTACTTATTGTGGGACGAGTAGTCTAGGGGTAAGTTGCCCGTCTCACAATCGAAACATTGTGGGTTCGAGTCTCACCTGTCGCTGTTCTTCGCCTCGACCAATCGGCGTGATATATTGGCGGCGCTACATGACTCAACGGTCGACGTGCCATGAAAAAAGAGAGAAAAAGTGGTACTTATTTGGTGCTGCCAGTTTTTTCAGCCAGGCAAGTTTCTGCACGTCAGCATTGCACATGTCCAGTCATAATGGTCGCCAATTTTGGTTTCATATTTGACACACCGGCCCCCGTGTTCGTAGAGCGTGCATGGTTGTGCGTTTACTTTTGCCACGATGTCTTATTTTCGTAATCATGGCATTTGGTTCAAACGAAGAGTGAAAAGCCCAGTTTCTTAGACAAACTAAGCATTAATCCTACGCAAATGGGTGGAAAAGAGTCGCCTCAAGGTGAAGAATGTCCCTGCTCTAAGATGGCCCGTACGCTGGTGGCTCGGCTTGCTTTCACGCTGTGCACTATGATTCGACGCGCAACAGCGGTATTGCCGGGAGGGCGGTGGATGCACTATGATTTAGGGTACAGCATGAGTGATGGGGGGGGAGTCTGTGGGTGTACTGTGATGCAGAGTCAGGGTTAAAATAATGGTTCTTCGTTAGGTGAGATGTCGAAACGGGCACAGAAGATGTCGAAATATGCCGTGAAATTAGTGTCATTTAAATTGCTTTTGATGTTCAGACTCAGATTTGAGCCAATGGAGTAGGTACTTATGACTACATTTATAATTTGCCTTTACATTCATAATTTAGGAAAAGCTATATTCGTGACAGGGATAAAATTGCACATGCTATATACTGGTATCGTGCGCGATATCACATAGTTAATGCCTTTACCAGAAATTGCGTTGCGAAATGTTCATGCATCACTATTCCTTATCAAGAGCAGTAACATCATACTTATAAACGAGATACTATTAGAAAGGATGCACGGAATCTTCATAAGCACGCGTGAAGAAGTAGGATGTCGATACTTATTGGAGGATGCCAATAGAGTGTTCAGAAAGTGGTATTTTCCACCCTATTTCACGAAACTTGTATCATTGTGCAGAGTACGACAGCAGGAGTGATGGGGGTCCGCGGGTGTACTGTGGTGCAGAGTACGACAGCAGGAGTGATGGGTGTCCGCGGGTGTACTGTGGTGCAGAGTACGACAGCAGGAGTGATGGGTGTCCGCGGGTGTACTGTGGTGCAGAGTACGACAGCAGGAGTGATGGGTGTCCGCGGGTGTACTGTGGTGCAGAGTACGACAGCAGGAGTGATGGGTGTCCGCGGGTGTACTGTGGTGCAGAGTACGACAGCAGGAGTGATGGGTGTCCGCGGGTGTACTGTGGTGCAGAGTACGACAGCAGGAGTGATGGGTGTCCGCGGGTGTACTGTGGTGCAGAGTACGACAGCAGGAGTGATGGGTGTCCGCGGGTGTACTGTGGTGCAGAGTACGACAGCAGGAGTGATGGGTGTCCGCGGGTGTACTGTGAGTGGTCCGCGGGTGTACTGTGGTGCAGAGTACGACAGCAGGAGTGATGGGTGTCCGCGGGTGTACTGTGGTGCAGAGTACGACAGCAGGAGTGATGGGGGTCCGCGGGTGTACTGTGGTGCAGAGTACGACAGCAGGAGTGATGGGTGTCCGCGGGTGTACTGTGGTGCAGAGTACGACAGCAGGAGTGATGGGTGTCCGCGGGTGTACTGTGGTGCAGAGTACGACAGCAGGAGTGATGGGGAGGGGGCCGTGGGTGTGTTGCGATGGTGGCGGGTGCCGATGACCCGAATTCCTGGTGCGGTGATGGCGACCGTACGGCGCCGGACCGGGCGTCAGTGGCCGCTGACCGGACCATTTTTCTGATGACTACCGATCGCCGGCCGGCCGGTTGTGCAATGCCGACTGTCTGAGCGGCGGCGGTGAGCCTCCTGCTGACCAGGCAGCTGTTTGCGGCCGGTTATGTCACCGAGATACTGCTGATCCACACCATTCGCTGGGTTGTCGCTAGGGCCGTGCGGTGCCTGGGAGACGCCGGAGGTACTAGTGGAGGCGGCTAGCATATTTCATTGGAACCACCGGAGGAACTGGTGGAGGCGGCTCACACGTTGCTATCTGCTATCTGCTGACTGCTTGCTTGTTGATTGCTTTGCACAAGTACCAACACACCGGATCTTTGGGATATCCTGACATTTCTGAGTCTGGAGCCGCTCGAAATAGAGAGAGAATTCGGCGAAAGCTATTTTAAGTGTGAAGGAAGGGAGCTGAGCTCGGCGCTATCCACCCTCCCCAGTTTCTATACCGTTGCTGAAGAAGCGATGCAAGCTGCTTCCATGCGTAAACATACACGTGTGCAAAGAAAATAGGAAATATTCAGTTCGAAAGGAAAGTGCGCTCACACAGTATTACACGTGAATACCTAAACTCCGTGAAAAGTAGCGACCAGTGCAGAAACGGCCGTGTCGTCACCTCCGTCGATCGATTTACTCCGTGTGTAGATCTGCTTGGTAGTGAGCATGATAGTCCGGACATCTGCACAGTCAACGAATTTCATTCGGCTTTGGAATACTGACCAACTGCGGTGCAGCAAAACATCCCGCGTGCCATATTCCCGGGTTGGCGGCCTAGCTCGGAGAGTGGGCGGGGATGTGGAGGGTGCTGGTGGCGTGTAATCGGATCGCGGGTGCCAGGCGGTGTGAAGGGCGCCCGGTGTTCCTGTGGATTCTCGTCGACCGGCGACATTCCGGCGGCGACGGTATGTACGCGTCGCGTGACTCGTGAGGGAATTAGCGTGGTTGACACGGCGGCCGGCCAGTCGGGGGGCCTCCAGTCGCCGTGGCGCCTGCTGTCGCGTGCCGGGGCGCCGACACGGCCGTCTGCGCCCACTTGGCGCCACAGCCGTCCGGTTCGGACCGGACGGCGCGAGCCGGCCCGGTCTTCAGTGTCGTCGTTTCTGCGGCGGTTCGCTGTAGCAGCGCGGCCGGTCGGTGTGTCGACTCACCACTCAACCTTCCCTGGCTGCGCCATCCCCCGCTCAACCTTCCCGGGCCCCGTCATCCCCGCTCAACCTTGCCGGGCCCCGCCACCCCCCCGTCCAACCTTGCTGGGTCCCGCCATACCCGCTCAACCTCCCCGGACCCAGTCATCCCCGTTCAACCTTGCCGCACACCGCCATCCTCGCCCAACCTTGCCGGACCCCACCATCCTCGCTCAACCTTCCCATGCCCCACCATCCTCGCTCAACCCCGACGGGCCTCGCCACCCCTGCTCAACCTTGCCGGACCCCGTCACCCCGTCCAACTTTGTCGGGCCCCGCCATCCTCGCTCAACCTTCCCGGGCCCCGCCACCCTCGTCCAACCTTGCCGGGCCACGCCACCCCCGTCCAACCTTGCCGGGCCCCTCGCCCCCGTACAACCTTGACGGGCCTCGCCATTCTCGCTCAACCTTGCCGGACCCCGCCATCCTCGCTCAACCTCTCCGGGCCCCGCCATCCCCGCTTAACCTTGCCGGGCCCCGCCATCCCCGCTCAACCTCGCCGGACCCTGCCATCCCCGGAATGTGTCGGTCGCGCTCATAGAAGCAGTCGCGTAGATCACGCGATGCGGTTTTTCCGGGGCCGCGGTTTTCGCAGTGCCGATGGGCGCCGCTTGGTTTGGCGGGCGGGTGTGCCTCTGGCGCGCTGCCTACCTCTGCGGCGCTGCTGTTTTCCTGGTGCTGTACTGCGGCGACTGACGTGCAGACGCCGGCGCCGGCTACCGGCGACCGTCCGCACCAGCTACCGTCCGCGCCGGCGCCGGTGGCTGATGGCCGATAGCGTGATAGCTGGTGGCTGATTAGTCTGGCAGTGTCGCAGGGGCCGGCGATTTTGCGGGGGCTGCGGGGTGTTGGAGGGCCCAGGATGGCAGGTGGGGCGCCACGAGGCTGATGGGGTCGGGGGTACCACGGGCTGGGGTGTTGCGAGGGTCGTGCGTTGCAATACTGGTGTGTTGGGAAGGTTGAAAGTGTCGCGGGGGCTGAGGTGCTGCGGGAGCTGGAGCGACACTGGAATCGTGGTGCTTCTGTAACTGATGGACGCATGGAATGCAGCATGTCCAGAAAATATCATTTTTGTGATTCAGAATATCATGTGTTACAGAATGTTGCCCTTCCGGGTTGCGTACCGGAAAGAAGGTGCTTTGTGTCAACTAATCTACCTAGGATTGCTCCCATACAAGTACACCCTTTTCTGTTTTGCTGCCACTCCAGTAATAACACCGTACCTCATATTTTTGTACTGAGTCAATGCGAGGAAACCCTAGACATGCATTTCATGTTCTTTGGTATTCTCTCACCTTCTGCCACATCTCACTCACATTCCTAATTTAGAGACTGAATTAGGAACTATAACTATTTAAATCGCTCGCTCTAGAACTATTCAAAATATGTCTCGCCAAGAGAGTCGAAAATGATGTGCTTCGTTTTCAACGATTCGAAAATTGTGGACTTCAGAGTAGAGCTTCCACAGTGGAGCGTGGCGTCACGAGAGCCAGTGTCCGGTATCTTCTGCTGACGGCACCAGAGCAGTGGCGTTACCACTTCGGTGACTCACGCCGAAACAAGCCACCGAATTATACGGTGCAATCGGGAGGTGGTGGGAACTAATCGACGGGAAGAGATCTTCATGTCGCTAGCCAAATGCCCGTGTCTCTGCCCGTTCGTCAGCCCAGACTACCAGCTGGGCACGGTGGCCTCCCGGTGGACGGGGGCCGGGGCCGCCTCGCCCCTGTGTGAAGCCCAGACTACCAGTGGGATACGAACCGCCTACCGGTGGACGGGGACCGACTCCTCGCCCCTGTATGAGGCGCAGACTGCCAGTGGGACACGAACCGCCTACCGGTGGACGGGGACCGGCGCTGCTTCGTCCCTGTATGAATCACCCATGTGAAACTGGGCCGCCGCGGTGCTGAAAGCGTCGCCGCTGGAGACGAGCCGGCTTGACGCTATTCGAGTGGTGACCGCCGACCGGGCGGCGCTTTTGTGACGGCGCGCCGACACTAGACGGTGCGCTGAGCGGCCTGGGGACCCACTCCAGACCGGGCGCCGCCGCCGATCCAACGGTCGCCTCAGGAATGTGACCTGCTCCACCCGAGGCGGCGTGCGACGTGCTGCTGGCTTGCTGCATCTCCCCAGATATATGGTCGTCGTGGCAATGATGACACGAGTGTTTCCGTTCTCGGTGTTGTAGCGTACGCCAGTCGACGCATAACCACACGAAAATTGAATACAGGTTGTATGAATCAGTTTAATATATATTTGAGCGCATCGAAAGACACACGCAATACTTTAAGAGTCGTGAGACTCAGGATGTCTCCTGGGTGTAATGCATGAAACGTTTATTTGTCAGTAAACTGGAATGGCTTCGTGCGGTTTGACGGTAGCATCTTGATGTCACCTTGAAGTCTGAAGAAGGTCCAATAAGGCTCTATGAGACGAAAATCACATCGGGGTTTAGGGGCGCATCGAATGCCGGGGTCATGCAGCGAAAATCACATCAATGGAGGTTATGTTGGGAGTTGCCATGCGCCTGACGAATGGCACCACTGCCTCCGCGCACGCATGTCCGGGGCATTCCACCTCTGGACACACGAACATCGCGCACTCATGTTCCGGGGCGTTACACCCCTGGACACACGAACATCGCGCGCTCCTGTCCGGGGCATTACAACCCTGGACACACGAACATCGCGCACTCCTGTTCTGGGCGTTGCACCCCTGGACACACGAACATCGCGCACTCCTGTTCTGGGCGTTGCACCCCTGGACATGGGCATCACGCACACATGTCCGGGACGTTACACTCCTGGACGCGCTGACATCTTGCACCCCTGTCCTGGCGTTACACCCCTGGACATGGGCATCGCGCACACATGTCCGGACGTTACACCCCTAGACACTGACAGCTCGCACCCCTGTCCGGGCGTTACACCCCTGGACGCGCTGACATCTCACGTCCCGCTGGAACGCCATCCAAACATGAAATCCGTGATCAACCGCACACAGTCGGTCACCGGCTCCTCTCGTACCTCCGTGACAGCCGCAGCCTTTAAACTGGCCGCGAGTACTGCATCTGATCAGCGGTCGTTTTCGCCGTTGCAGAAGGACATGCTGGAGTCGTCTGCACTGAAGCTAACCTCTAGAGAGCGTCGCTTCATCAAGTTCGCGTCCGTGGAGCACAAGGGACAGCTGTACATGACAACCCAGGACTTCATCGAGAGCATTACAGAGGCAGAGCCGAGACGTGAGCACCCACACCGCACACGTCATCAGCAGGGTGACCGAGCTCAGCTTAGATTAGGATTCAGACGCAGATGAAATATCAGTGGTCGCTTTAGAACACGTAAATACGATTTGAGATTCCGCGTATACGTTGGCATGCAATTGTGTATAATGCCGGCTGTATTCTGTGTGGCGCCCAGCAACACTTCACTAATCTGAAGGTGAATGGAATTAACGTTGGCTAGATCTAAGACATGGTGACGCTATGTGATGCAATCCATATGGACCAGTGGGGACACAAGTAGGACACGTCTGATTAGGTGCAAATCTAATAAAAATTATGCGCTGTTTCGTTGGCCAACATTTTATGATTGGATACATGTTGTGTACTGATACTCCGGACTGGAGGCGTGGCTTTATATACACCAGTTTAGAGCAATGGCGTTTGGTGCACATTAGACAGGTTCATATTTCAACTTTTTTTTCGAAGATAGCTTCATCTCGCAAATTTTCCCGTTGTTTGGTTCATTTTAAGTCCATCGGTGTTGGTTTTAGCAGGATCGATGAATATCTTAGGGTGCCGCATCAACCCCAAAGTTTGCGTGTTCGGACTTCCAACTTGACATTTTTGCTCGCAAGTCTAGCGGTTTTCTACTCTGGTATCTCATCGTCAGGCAACATTCTGCAGACTTACCTACCAGCGCATCCAGTAGCTTTCTACCTCGACATGTCTCCAGTGCATCGTTATTTGCAGCCAATGAGCGCGTTTTCTAGCGAGGAACTGGATATGGATCGGTGACGGTATAGTTGCCTGTCACACTGATTTTGCCTCCACGATATTTTTGCCAAGTCGCATACGCCATGCGAAATGACGCTCCCAAGTCAGTAAGTACATAACTCACACTCAAATCAGGTGTTCACTGTACCCTGGCAGTGAATTCAGTGATTTCAGGCATAATAACACTCGATAAGAGCCTTAACAAATTTCAACCAAGATAATAAAATAGTCGCAGCCACTCGAACCATCTCGATACAATTGCAAAATCAGCCGTCGCGTTTCCGCGCTGTTATTTATTTATGGTGACTGGTAGGATCGCCAATGACTGAACACTGGATATGATTGTGACTGAACACTGAACACCTTGAGTATCAATGAGCGCTCGATAATAGGCGAAACAATTGCAGGCGAATCTAAACGACCATGGAAGTAGATAACAAATAACTTATCACATCGTGTTAACAAATCACATCGATATAACAAATCACATCGTGCGGTGGGTCAAGCACCAGTGTTGCTGTCATGCAGAGACGAGACCTATTGCTTTACACGTTCATGGCAGCTTTGCTAAGCTTCGGTAATCACGCTCTGTGGCTCCCAACAGCTTGCATGAGCCTCTCGAACTGGGACTCGTCGCCGATCATTCGAGCATGCTGATCTCCCGCTCGGCTAGATCATTTGTGACTGACCTCACGGACAAAGTTCTCGAATTTCACGTAGTCGTCGTCCTCGCACCACTGCTGTGGCGGCCGCTTCAGCCAGGCGTGCGTGGACGGACCGATCAACTCAAAAAGGAGCCATGAGGTCTCGTCAACGAGATCCGACAGTCGCGTGCTCTCATCCAGGCATACTACGGGCACGTCCTCCCCAAGCCACCGACCACGGAGACGCGGCGTCGCCAGCAGTCTCGTGCACATCTCCGCCTTCTCAACACTGGTCACAAGACCACTACGGAGACTGAACATCAAGAGTGGTGGTCTGAGGTACCACATGTGCCTCCGCATGACGCCGAGGGCTGCGTCCGCCACCTCACCGTCCACAGACCTGTAGTGCACCAGGTCATGGTACAGGCGGAGGTCATTGGCGGGAGCGTCAGCCGCCACAGGCGCGCGGAACCAGGCATTCACATACAACACGAGAAGGAACTGAGCCGTCCTCTCCAGTTTCGCCACCATCACTTCGTCGTAGCCCAGCTGGTCCGAGAATATGTACATCTTGAAGAAAAGCATCTGAAACAGCCAAAAACTCCACAGTGATATAGCATTTCAGAGGAAAATTAAACATCGTACCTCGCCATGATGCGCATCGCACTTAACGCCATGTGAACGACCGTACACAATTTAATACAATTTGCACTCGTAGTTGATCCCTAGAGTTGCGGCCAATGACTGCATTTTGTTTGCTGGTAGTATCGATACGATTCCATCCAACTCCCCAGCTCTCACCTTCGCCATCCAGCGTGCCTGGTGGTAGACTCGAGGGCGGCTGAACCTCTCCCCTCTTGGAGGCTGGGCGCCCAAAGCGATCAGAGATAGTTCCCCACACTCCCTGTAGTCTCCTCTGTTGAAGCCCGTGTTGGCGTTCAACAGCGACGTCAGGTATTCCACCACGGCGGTTCTGAGCTCAAGCAGCCACGGGTCTTCCACCGACAGCGTGGCGTGGTTGGTGACGTCCAGTTGCGACCACCTGTAAAACAATTAACGGGGTCTGGAATGCACATATAGAAGGACCACAGATATCCATATTGGTCTCTGCCTGAGGTAATAAGAATGGCAAGATCCGGTTGTTAAGTTGATCATGGCAGCGTGCAAACTATTGGAACCAGCTGCTTTTTAAGGAGCCAACGAAATGAAGTAGACAAACGATATGTTCATACCTGGCCTTGACGTCCTCGAATTTCTTGTCCGTTGGCCCTGTGGATGGTCCGAAGAGCACCGTGGCGACAGCCTTCACCAGTCAAAAATCGAGTATGTTAGTTATTAATGGGAAACGAGCATCAGTCCCTGTTGTATGAAGTTCCAGCCAGCAACAGCCGTTCCTTTACAGTTCATAACTGTATTTTCAGTGAGCGTGCATCACCATGAAAACGTCGCAGGCTGACAAAAGTAAGGTAGGAAGAGTTGACGAACCTGGGATAGTATTTTGAAATACTGGCCCAGGTTCTTTAACATATGGTATATTTTACAAGACATCTTGTGATAATTTCCTTCGTGGGTCAGGAAAATATTTTTGAGGGATGATTTTTGGAGTCAATTTTGGAGTCATCATTTTCAGGATGATGCGGCATCATGGCGATCTCATCTGTTCATTCCTACCCATTCAGCACTCTTCATCACCTCAAACCTTACAAAAATGGTCAAAAAGTACCTAAGTATGGCCAATTCTGAAGACTTCTTTGACCATACTTAGGACTTCTTCATACCTCATAATTTGCACCATATGGTGACAGTGACGTTGCAAGTTGGTAAGTCTGCAGAATGTTGCCTGATGATGAGATACCAGAGTGGAAAACCGCTGGATTTGCGACCAAAAAAGATCGATTTGGAAGTCCGAACATGCAAACTTTAGGGTCGATGCGGCACCCCAAGATATTGATCGCTCCTGCTAAAACCAACACCAATGGACCTCAAATGAATCAAATAATGGGAAAATTTGCGAGATGAAGTTATCTTCGAAAAAAGTTGAAATGTGAACCTGTCTAGTGCACATGCGCCGGATTGGAATCGTGGCGTTCTGTGAATATGTTCTGAATTGAACACAGGCTATGGCGTTGTGCATACACATTCCAGATTGGGCCCAATCCGTGGTGTTGTTGACAGATGTTCCGGATTGGATCCAGTCCAAGGCGATGTGCACACATGTTCTTGACTGGACCCAGTCCATGCCGTTGTGCACGTATGTTCCGGATTGGACCCAGTCTATGGTGCTGTGTATGACATGGTCAGGATTGGACCCAGGTCATGGTATTGTGTACACATGCTCTTGATTGGACCCAGTCCATGGTGTTGTGTGCAGGTGGTCCTAACTGGACCCAGTCCATGGTGTTGTTGATACATGTTCCGGATTGGATCCAGTCCATGGTGTTGTACACAGATGTTCTTGACTGGACCCAGTCCATGGTGTTATGATATATGTTCCGGATTGGACCCAGTCCATGGTGTTGTGTACAACATGGTCCGGATTGGACCCAGCCCATGGTGTTGTGTATACATGCTCTTGATTGGATCCAATCCATGGTGTTGTTGATACATGTTACGGATTGGACCCAGTCCATGGTGTTGTTGATACATGTTACGGATTGGACCCAGTCCATGGTGTTGTGTACATGTTACGGATTGGACCCAGTCCATGGTGTTGTGTACGACATGGTCAGGATTAGACCCAGTCCATGGTGAGTGGACCCAGTCCATGGTACGACTGGGTCAGGATTAGACCCAGTCCATGGTGTTGTGTACGACATGGCTGTATTAGTTCCCAGCCGACGGCTGATGCACTGAATGCAGGTAAGGTTGCGTGGACTGTAAGTGAAGCCAAGCGCCGTTATTTCCTGTTGTGACTTTTCAAAAGTGTAAAGTAACGGCAGTTTCATTGCAATCATAGCTAGCGCAATATGTAAAGAGTGTGGCAGCCTCATAATGCACTGGTTATGTTGCACGTGCTTTCCTGCTCGAGTCTGCCAAACAGCGCTGGTTGACGCAAGCTCGTCCAAAATAAATTTCCAGACCTTGTCGGTGTCGTGTTGAACACTTATGCACCCCCCATCCCTTAGGCGTGGCTAATTCCGCGCATTGAGGTCAACCAAAACCGGTTGAAGTTCTGCACGCCACCGAGGCGTGGTGATGCCGCTCAGCGTCGCCACTCAAGTTCACGTGAACGACGCGGTTACCGGGCGGCTGCGTGCTACTGTAAAGCTGTCACCCGCTGCCTGACACGTGCATGTGCGATAGCTATTGCGCGTGTTTTGTGTTGTGGCGTACCCCAGGCAGGCTTCCAGCCACATCCCGTTCAATCCACGTGCGCCAAGTGCTGGATGCCGCCAACTCCGGTACCTGAAGACGTTCCGTCCAGGTATCGATGGTGTCGTTCAAAACCTCACCGTCACTTCGGCGTGTCGCTCTGGACGGGTGTTGTACCCGACGACCTGTCCAGAGGTCATCGGGTCGTCTGAGGTCGGCCCTGCCGGCCGCTCGGCACCTGCTCGTGTCCCTGAGCTGTGCGAACGTGTGTGCGTGCCCACACATTATTCTGCGTGTGCGTGCCCGAGTCGCGTTGCTCCACGCGCGCCGTTTTCCTGCGGCGACGCTGACGGCCGCCTTGGTCTGTTCGACAGCGCGCCTGAAGCGTCGCATGCTGCTGTCGCGCGACCTGGACCACTTCTACTCGGTGACGCCGCGGGCCAGCAAGAGCACCACGCATATGTTCCGCGACCTGCACGACACAGGTAACTCCGTGACCTGCGTGGTACAGGTAACTGCGACCTGCACGGCACAGGTACCTCCATGACCTGCACGGCACAGGCAGCTCCGTGACGTGAGCGACACAGGTACCTCCGTGACGTGAACGACACAGGTAGCTCCGCGATGTAAACGACACAGGTACCTCCGTGACGTGCATGACACAGGTAGCTCCGTGATGTGAGCGACACAGGTAGCTCCGTGATGTAAACGACACAGGTACCTCCGTGACGTGCATGACACAGGTAGCTCCGTGACGTGCATGACACAGCTAGCTCCGTGATGTGGACGACACAGGTAGCTCCGTGACGTGCATGACACAGGTAGCTCGGCAGGCAGACGAGTCCGCCGGGCGGCGGGCGGGCTGCTGATGGCCGGACGGCTGTTCCGACCCGTGTGGCGGCCGGTACCAGGCGGCGACGTCCCCTCCATGCAGGGCCGCAGATCTGACAGCTCAGCCACCACCGACCGGCTGGCGGCCGCCGTGTGCTCGCCGCTCGGCCTGTGCGCGCTGCCGGCCGCGTCACCGGCGCTGTGTGGCTCGTCGGTGGAGGTGGCGCGTCAGACGGGCCAGCTGTGCGGCGCTGTGTGGCTCGCTGGTGGAGGTGGCGCGTCAGACGGGCCAGCTGTGTGGCTCGCCGGTGGAGGTGGCGCGTCAGACGGACCAGCTGTGCGGCGCTGTGTGGCTCGTCGGTGGAGGTGGCGCGTCAGACGGACCAGCTGTGTGGCTCGCCGGTGGAGGTGGCGCGTCAGACGGACCAGCTGTGCGGCGCTTCACTGCCACGGCAACGGCGGCTGCACGCACACGGCGCTGCCGGCGCGGCGCGGTGCGATCGCGGCGCCAGGCAGGATGGCTGCTGATTTAAAAAGGCGGTGGACCGGTCGGTGAGCGGCGCTGGCGTCAGGCGCTGCCCCCATCCCTGTCCAGTGTGGTGGTCACGGCTGACGGTCGTCGGCCAGCAGCGAGGCTGAGGTCCACGGCGACACTGATGTTTACAGCGGGGTTGGTGTTCATTAGTTAGCTTTTAGGGTTTTAGGGCGCATCAACTGCAGTAGTTATACAGCGCCCAGGGGGTTGGTGTTCACAAGACTAACTTCCACAGCGGTGCTGCCGTCCACAGTGAGACGAACGCCCACAGTGGAACTGACGTCTACAGCGACACTCAGATAGCTTGGTAGAGGCGATGGCGCTGTGGTCTGTAGCCAGTCTGCCGAGTGTTTGCGGGACGTGGTCACGCGGGGTTCCATGGAGCGATGGTCTGGCTGTCTGCTGCAGCCAGCGGTGACGTCCCCCCTCCGCTGGAGGTGGACGATCGCCCCACTGGCTGCAGTCGGTCCTCACCGGCAATGGTCTGGCTGTCTGCTGCAGCCAGCGGTGACGTCCCCTCTCCGCCGGAGGTGGGCGGTCGCCCCACTGGTAGCAGTCGGTCCTCACCGGCAATGGTCGGTTGCGCTGCTGTTGGTTGTGCCGCTCTCCCAGTGGTGCCTAACTCAGCTGGAGGAGTGCATATCGGCGAACCGCTGGTCGACCTGTGTTATTGTATTTCCGAACGTTGATGGGTGGTCCGCAGATTTAGATCATGGGAATACAATGGGTAGTAGAGCTACATTTATGTTTCAAGGCGATTTTCGGTGAAGCGAGGACAGATTTCTGGCGTTTGGCGATATCTTGCCGAGGCTTTCGTCACATGCAATTTGCCATTGTTTGTACGAGCCCGTGTAAGCCTCATAATCGCCTGCAGGCATTTCATTCCATTATGCCATGGAATGTTCTAGCCAGATGGTTCATATCGGACGACTCAACCACGTGTGCACCGGCAAAGTGGGGACTAGCATAAAAATGATTTACCGCCGGTAAGCACCTCCGAGTGACTGACACTTGTCCGCGGGGCTGGCTTTTCCGATGAAAGTCGTTTTATCATCCATTGGCACGACCACGTGGGTCGCTCCGTCTTGATTTAGTGAGTTGTGTCGGGCCTGGCGAGTTGGCTCCAGCGAGCGCAAGAAAGCGCGTCGCTTGCTAATCTCGCCAATTCCGCATACTAATAGACTCGCTCCGGCAGCGTCTCGGATAATGGCAGCATTGCGACGCTGTCCTCCCGCGGCTGGTTCGGCGTATTCGGCGCACGTGTCGCCAGACCGCAGAATGCCGCGCGGTCGGCCTTGGCCGGCCTCCGTGCCTCGGACGGGAAGCGGCCAGCCGGGCGGGCGGCACGGAGGCCGGCCGTGCCGGTGGCGGTGTTGCCCTCCTGGCTGGCGGTCTGTCAGACAGCGGACGGTGATGCCGTCCTGGCGGCTCGCGTCGTCTCGCCTGCCAGACCGTTAGCGGAGTTGCCGTGCTGGCCATTGGTGTTGCTACCGTCCTGGCCAGCGCGGGTGCAACATCTCTGGCTAGTGGTTCTGCTCACTTTTCGGCGGGGACGGTCTTGCTATGTGTATAGCTGATGATTTTGTTGCCTGCCTGGCTGGTACTGCTGCTACATTCTGTCTGGTGATGCTGCTATCTTTCTGACCGACGGATGGTATTGCTACATTTATGTCGGTGCTGCTGCATCTTCCTGTCATCCTCACAGCTAGTCAGCACCTTTGTCAAGAGAGCTCTTCGAGAGTGGCTTGCGCAAAGGAGCAACCATTCAGGCTAGACGTTTTCGGGTTGTCGTCCGTTTCACAGTATTTTTTACTCCACCGTTCGCATGTGATGTTATGCTGTGGTGGACGATATGAGGTATCACCGTTTTAAGTTCGCCATTGCGTGACATCGGAACAGCAGGATGAGACGGAACATGCTATTGTGCCGGCGGTGCCGTTCAGCTGCAGGTTCTCTGAGCATTTTGTGCCGTTTTCGAGCTTGTCCGGCTGGCGGCGCGACAACTTCCTCGTAGCTGCTGTGCTGCGTGCCGTCCATGCCGTCGTGCAGCGTGTCCTGCGGGCTCGGCTGACGCCACTCGAAGGCCGGGCATTTCCGCCCGTGTCGGCGTGGCGGCCGCGCCCGGGACTGACGGCGACAGACGTCCCGAGTGGAGTCGGCCGGGCTGTTCGTCAGTGGGCTGAGAACCACGGCGGCCCGAGGTGGTCACGCCCATACCGGGCGTGGCTTGCCTGCCGTGAACTGTGAAGCAAAGAATCGGCGCCGGTGACTTGTTCGGCGGAAGATTGAAGAGGATGGTGTGTGGTTCGTGCTGAAACGAACATGTGTATCCCGCCAAATCTGCTCACTTGCAAATTTTGTCATTATCATAGGATAAAAGGGGGCGTGCTGTCCCTTAATGTTGACATAAGCAAAGGAAAAATTAGCATTTTTCTTTACGCTTATGTCAACATTTCAGACAGCACTCTTCCTCTTTTATAGGTCGGATTTCCAATCGTTGGAGCGCTAAATAACCGCCATAGTTAGCGCGACTCTAAAACCCAATAGCAACAACATGCCCAGCCATTTTTCGATGGCTCACGCCTAATTAAGATGTAGAAGCCCAACGGTCTTAGAAATCTGTTCTACGGACCGACATTGACCCGTCAGCATACATTTCGACCACCCGACGTTACCTCCATTTGCTACAGCATCGATGGACGTGTGTTCGTCTGCAGACGTGTAGCCTCCTGTCCGTGACAGTGAAAACTATCCCTGAACTCCTCCCGAAAATTCCTGTGTCTGTGGTGTGTTCCGGTTCGCACCGAGCATATTCACACAGCCTGTTGCCATACCAGCCCGTGCCGATGTGGCTCTCCCGAGGTGTGGGACTGCGACGTTTTGCGCTCTGATGCCTGTATTTGTTTCAGGGGTTATATCGTACACAGAGTACCTGTTTCTGCTCTCCGTGCTGACGAGTAAGTGGACGCTGGGTGCTCTCGTCATCAGTGGTGATGTCGGGCCGTGCCACGGTAGTGGTACGCCTGTCACGGCTGCAATGACGTCCGCTCGAGATTCGCCACATCCACACATCCCGCCCATCCCAACATCTTCCGATGCTGTTCCGCACTTCCATGTCGGGTCCATTTCCTTTGTCTCGTAGTTTATAAACTGGCATAGCCAGCCCGAGATCGTGCAATCCATTAGCGAAGGGTGGCCTCTCGAAAGTGTAGTCGTGCTGTGCGCTGCCCGGCGCACACGCAAACGGTGCGGGCGCGAGACGTCTGTGTGGTGAGCAGCACGCGGCGTAGCACCAGACGCATCCGCGGTATGTGGCCACGTACAGTGTGTGGCCACGTGCAGGTCACGTGTCACGTACAGTGTGTGGCCACGCGCAGGTCACGTGTCACGTGTGGACGTAGTGTTGTCTCCGGTGCGCCGCCTCGCCGTGTGCGCTTCGGTCGGCGCTTGTGTTTGACTTTAACGTGTGCTGCGAATTGCCTGATTTCGCACCACCAGTGGCGCGTCTCGCCTTCGTGCACGCACGCGTGCTTCACGTGCCGGCCGCTTCGCTGGCGGAGCTCGCGCCTCCCAGCGCTCCTCGCCCGCCGGTCTCTCCCAGTCACCTAACTGCCGTGATCCACAGAGCCGGCCACAGGCTTCCGCATCGCGTTCAACATGTTCGACACGGACGGCAACGAGCGCGTCTCCCGCACTGAGTTCCTGGTGGTACGTATGGCGGAGGCTGTGCTGCCCGGCTCTTGACTCTGCATGCTGCCGGTGGGCGGGGCATTGGCCGGCCGGCACACACACACACGCACGCTCAGCGCGCCCGTGCTATGATGGGATGGCGCCCGGCGGACACGGACACACCTGCTTCTCCTGCGCCTCCTCCCAGCCGGAGGTGTGCTAGACAACGCCGTCCTGTCAACCGATGTGTTGCCGGACTTTAGTCGGCGGGCTTCACCCCAGGCGCAGTCGGCGAGGTTTGCTGTTAGGTCCGGTACTCGTGGATCTTAGTGAAAGGCGCCATGTTTTGCATCTATTTACCCCTCGGTTCTTGGACATTTGCTGATTAGATGTTCACTGTTGGATATATAGTTGGCTGCAGATTTTAATTTTGTACTGGTGAATGACAAATTTTGTGTCCACTTACTATGTAATGACTAAGTAATGATCTCGTGTCCGTTGTAATTGGCCCACAATTGCTGCAGCTTATGCACATCCAAGTCGCGTTCACAGATATACCAGATGGCTGCAATGCTCATAGACTGCTGGACAGTTCACCGTCCTTTTCCGCACAACGGGTGTGTGCGTGTGTGTTTCGCTTCCTTTCCCTGCAACTGATCGCCTGGGACTGCACACCTCCCACCCACTCGTCTCCCGCTGGCGACCCTTCGCGCACTGTTTCGCTTGCCCCTAGCCAGTCTTCCGCCAATCTCCGCTGCCTGTGTACTCGCTGTGTTGTATCTTGGGCTTCCCGCTATTTGTACATAGTGGCGCGCCGCGCGCCGCGTGGACCACCCCGGGAGTTGTGATCACGTGTGGGTCGCGGACGCTGCGGCCTGGCGGCTCGCTGACGGGACGGAGTGGGGTGGTATCACTTGCTGGTGTGTACTGCGGGGCGATGTGATGCCGTCCGTGTCGGGTAACCGTCGACTCTGTCTGGTCCTGTGGTCGGCTGTGTGTGGGCGGTGAGTGGGGTGTGGGCCGCGTACAGGTCTACGAGGAATAGATGGCGCGCGCGTCGCATGCCGTTTTGTGTGTCGCAACCGGCGCTGCCAGCTGCGACACGGTACTGCTGGAGGTGCGGCAGCCGCAGCGGGAGCGGTCGGCCGCCCGCGGTGATCCGAACTCACGACTGCCACATGGGGCGACTTCCCATCTCCGGGGCTGACGTCTACCTCCTGGGCCGACTTCCTATCCACTGGGGCGACTTCCTACCCACTGGGCCGACTTCCTACCCACTGGGCCGACTTCCTACCCCTGGGCCGACCTCCTACACCCTGGGCGACTTCCTACACCATGGGCGACTTCCTACACCCTGGGCGACTTCCCACCCACGACGCCAGCCCGATTCTTGACCCGGGGTCCTTGTTTCGAAGTGTTGAACGACCACAGGCACCGCGGTGGGGTCCTTTCCGCCAGTCGGCTGTCGCCCATTCGGGACGCGTCGGTGGCCGCCGCCCTCAGGGCCTGACCGTTAACTGTGTGAGGTGGGCGGCCAGCGATGGGACAGTCGCCGCCACCAGCCGTGACGGGCCCTCTGTAACTGCAGATCTTGCGTCTGATGGCACTAAACATGCTCGAGGAGCTGCGGGTAACCTTGTCTGACGAGGAAGACTACCAGCGCACACGCGCCGCCGTGAGTTGGCCCGATCGACCTGGCCTGACCTGACCTGACCTGACCTGGCTTGGCCATAGCTGACTGCACACCGGGTATGACCGATCCGTTCCTGGTGTCCTCGGCTAACATCCTCTCTGCGTAGCTTTGTTTCGTCTTCCGCCCACGGGCGGGTCTGCACTGCTCCTGGCCTTCATTTGTCTTACTTATCTCATTAAGCACCATTCCAGTGCAGGCGTTAGCTTTTGTGTAAAATATAGGCTGCCGTACAGCTCACATACTGATTGAAATTGGAACTGCTGCTCATTCTGGTGTCACTAGTGATCATTTTGGTCGAGACGTTAGTAATATGCAGTGGCATTTATTGCCGCATCTATTTTCAAGGCGCCCGCTAGACCTTAATGTGACGTGCTATCGATTGCTGCTTAAGCGCTTGAAGTCTGTCTCAAGCTTTACTCGTTGGGGAAATCTTCTTTATCGCCAACCATAAAGCTGCTTATGAATGCTTTCTTCATGGCCAACCTGCGGGCTGTTGGTTTTGCTATAGGCGGTTGAAAGGTTTACCTATGCTCTTCATGTACAGCTTAAGGTTGCCTTCCAGGACTTTTTTTGCTACTAGAGACAGAGGCGTTTCCGGAATATGCAATTACAAAGCTGAAACGAGAATGTAGCTGTGTTTGTGTCGGTAGGCAGATAGAGTGACAAGAAAGGTCACGGCATTCGTGCGCGGTTGACAAGAAAGGTCACGGCATTCGTGCGCGGTATTCATAGCGGGCAAGTTGAGGAGAAGGTGGTGGGTGTTGTGGGTAGCGGACATACAGTGGGCCGGGGTCATCCGGCTCCTCCGCATCGCTTCTGGCCTGGCGACTGACGCACTCATGCTCACTAACGTGGTATGCTCTGGAATGGCTGTGACTAACTCGCACTCTGCTGATCCTGCATATTCTGACTGGCACACGACTGCCATACTGCTGCATGCATGCGCCGCATCTACACGATTTCTACACGTCTGTCATACGTGCCTCCCGCCACTTTGCCGATCTGCCACACTACCACACTACCACATCTACAGGCTCTGACACATCTGGCTCATTTCAGTCACATGCCTTCCGAACGACTGCGGCACGGTTTGCACAGACCCGCCACATAATGTGTGGCGGGTCTGCGATACTGTGACAGATGGGTGGCACACGTCTGTCACATTGCTTTCTCCACCAGCGCTTGTCTTCTCTTTGGAACCTCTTGCGGTGTAATACTGTTTATAGTACTGCTCTTGCTTAGTATTCCAAAACAGCTTTTGGATTTTTTTTCGTGTGCAAATTCTTTCAATCATTTCGTCTACGTTCATTACTATTGTACGGCTTCGTTAGCAGCAATCGCTATTGGTGCTAACGACGCTACAATATTTGTGTTTCCTATAATGCATATAAAACAATAAGATTCTAATTGGAGAGAAAACTCATTCGAACGCATATCAAACCAGTTGTGCCGGTCCTACACCGTGTGACGCCGCGGTCCTGAGATCGCGGCGACTCAACGGGTGAAATTCTAGCCAGTTGTCCCGTGCTGCCGCTGGAGGCGCTGGCCGCAGCCGGTGTCGGCACTGACCGACAAGTGCCGACTCCACCGCTCTGTCGACGGCCGCTCTCGTCAGGACGCGGGCGGCCGCCGGCACCGGCCCAGCGTCGGCACCACTCCTATCTGTCGGGCAGGCTCACGCGTCCACGCGTGGCCAGTAGGCCGCCGTCCCACCAACTGACACTCGTCGGTGCTCCCGCTCGGTAGAGTATAGTTGGGCGTCACGTACTGACCGTGTCGAGGCGACCGCGTGTGCGTCCGCAGTCGCCGCGCCGGTGGTGTGTTGAGGTTGTGTAGTCGGCGGCACTTCAATCACTGCACCGGTGGTGTGTGCTGGTTTGTGTAGTCGGCGGCACCCCAGTCCCCGCACCGGTGGTGTGTGTGTGTGTGGGTTGTGTAGTCGGCGGCACTTCAGTCACCGCACTGGTGATGTATGCGTGTGCGTGTGCGTGTGCGTGTGCGTGTGCGTGTGCGTGTGCGTGTGCGCGTGCGTGTGCGCGTGCGTGTGCGCGTGCGTGTGCGTGTGCGTGTTCGTGCGTGCGCGTGCGTGCGCGTGCGTGCGCGTGCGTGCGCGTGCGTGCGCGTGCGTGCGCGTGCGTGCGCGTGCGTGCGCGTGCGTGCGCGTGCGTGTACTGAGGTAGTGCAGTCAGCGACACTCTTTGTTAGCCTTCGTTGGTGATTTTTGTTCTGACCTGTGTTACCCCGGTGACCCTCTCTTTTTCACCCTCTCTCTCTCTTTCTCTCTTTCTCCGTCTAGCTGTCAACGCTATTCGTCATCCTGTAAGATCGGTCTTACCCGACGCTCTGTACTGCTGCCTTCCACTAACTTGCCGCCGTCTGTTGGATATTGGGCCACTCGTAGTCTCTCAGCTCGTCTTTGTAGACTCAGTCTAAGCTCTGCTTTCGACGGCGTTTGCTCTAGCTGTGCTCTCGCAAGTCGCCGCCGCAAATGACACCGCTCGGTTCCATCCCCGGTATGACACGTCCGGTTCTTCCACATGGATATAAGTTGCTGATATTGACAGACTGCTGAACTCATCTGATTCCGTAATTGTTCCTAATGTTTAGGATTAATGCCGTCAGTAAGTTCAGATGCTTGCATTTGTTTGCGTCACTTCTAAGCTGCGCTTTTTGTTGATTCCTTGTCACGTGCACTTTCAACATCACAATTTGTGTTGAGCATTTGATTTTCTCTTCAGTTCAGCTTCCCACCGACAGATGGTGCGTCGATCGGAAGCCCATGATAACCCGTATGCGTGGTGTCCGACTTTTCAGTTGGAGAAGATCTTCAGCCACGCCAGAAGGGAACGCCGTGGTTCCTCCAGCACCGATGCCGAAGGTAGGTTGTCCAGTCTCAGGTAGGCGAGGTCAGCTTATGCTGAGTGAAACTATCCCCAGCGGATATGATGTGGGCGGGCACTTGCTGTGTGTTTGTGCTGCCTCTCTCAACTCAGTTTCAAGCTGGCTCATGATTTCCTCCTTGACGCTGGCTCATTTGCTAGAATGATAATTGTACGGTCGGAAGTGGCCATACCGATGGCTATTGTGTTCGTTGGTCGGACCAACCGCATAAAGTGCTGCGCCGCTCTATAATTCACGTTGCTAACGGCGTATCATGTTTTTTCATCTCCGTTGTCATGAAGCCGGCTTTGGCAGTACAATAAAAGTGCCTCAGTGCCAGACGCCGTGCGCGCCATGCGTTGCTTATGATGTTCGGTACCGTCGAGCGTCCTTCTCCAGTTCTTTCTCGCCATGCTTTGGAAGTGGATGCCTTTCCGACGGGCTTGGCTGGCTGGTAGTGGCTGGGTTTGAGCCTGACTAACCGCTGGATGCGGGCGCGCAGGGTGCCACCTACTTCTGTCACTGGGTGTGCAGAACAATCACACATCGGCCGCCGAGGCCAGCTCTTGCAGTATCCTCCGGATCCTTCTGTTTGGTTGTGGCGAGGTGCGCTGCCACATGTACGTGCTGCCCCGCGCGAAGTGGCAACCGGTTGAGTAGGGACGCGGCGGGCTGCTGGGGTTGGACGGCGCAGGGTGACGCATGGGTGGAGAACGGGTTGGTGGTGTCCCGCCGTCGTACATGGTGGTGGGCGCGCGTGCTGGGCCGGGGATCTGCCGCCGCTGCTCCTGGTGGTGGGCGTGCGTACCGTGCTGGGCCGGGACTTGCCGCTGGGGACTGGCCAATGTCATGAAATTCGGAGGTTTAAGTGGAAGCCAACAGACTTACTTTGACCTCCCGGCGGACATGATTTTAACTCGTTGAATTCATTTGGGTCCGACTTGACAGCATTCATTTGTAGTCGCAGTTTCTTTTTGTTCACTTACTACCACACTTCAAGCCCGATTCTTGAACCGAAGCCATCACAGTCTTGCCAATAGATGGAATGTTCATATATAAACATAATTGTGTGCCTATCATGTTGCTAAATAGTGTCCACGAGTTTAGACGTCTTCACCTCCCACCCTCCGCTCTCTGCTACACTCCACTCTTCGAAAAATCAGTGTCAGAACATTGGGTCAGACGAATACGGACTGTCGGTACCGGCTACGGTACTGGGCGATGGTTGGTGGCGGGGTTGGATTGATTGGTTTGTTTTGTTTTATTGGTTGACACGAATGATCAAAAATGGTCGAAGAACACTAAAGCCAAAGTAACTAACTAACTTGTTTAGTTGGTTTATGGGTTGATTGGTCTGGTTTGTTTGTCTGGCTGGTTGGCTAGTTGGTTGGTTGATTCGTTGATGTGACTGCGCTGTCGCCGTTGACCTCAGTTGTGCTCTTCTCTCCCCGACTGTAGGCTTGTATGTGGTTGACTACGACCCACGCGCTCGCGTCAGCGTGCTGAGGAGTGGACGTAAGTGGTGCCAGCGGCGCCCCTCGGTACATCTCTCTGATCTTGCTCGGTCGTGCCACGGTAGCCAGTCACAAGCACACACTTTATTCAGTGTTGCGCACGGCGACAACTGCCTGATCGACTTGCCGTCCCTCTAGATGCGTGCATGCAGCCTAGCTCTTGCAGCACTCGACTGTGTCACATCTCGGTCGCGCCGTTTGTCGTCCCGTTCTGTACGTTTCTGAGCTAGCGGCACCCGGCTAGGTGTGTGTGTGTGCACATGTGCGCGTGTGTGTGTATGTGCGCGTGCGACGACACAAAGTTCTGCGTGCGCGTCGATACGTGTCCGGGCGCGTCCCGCGTGGCACGAGCCGAGCTGTGATGTAACACGCCACTCTGTCTGTCCCGACACGACGGCTGCAGCACCGTCGGCGCCCGAGATGGACCCGCGCGTCGCCGACCGGCGTCTGTTCGGACTGGGTACGCCGCGCTCGCGCCGCTCACTGCCCCGCGCCGCACTCCGCGTGCGGCCACTAACGCCGGCTGGTGGGCGGCTATCTGGTGGGGGTGGGGGCGTGGCGGTGTTGTCACCGCGCCGGCTACCGACACACCTGCCCGGCTGAACGCTGCCTACTGACACGACACGAAACGACACGACCCGACGCGGCCCGGGGCTGGGCTCTGGTCGTAACTGCACGCGCACTGCCGTCCGATCGCGTAACCGGCGCAGGACTGATGCCGAGCTGATTGGTCTCCCGGTGGCCACTGGCATGGAGCTAACCGGTGTCCCGGGAGCTACTGGCATAGAGCTAGCCGAGCGGTGCTACCACCGAGCTAACTGCCACGGGGCTAACTGGAGCCGCTGGTGCAGCAGCTAACTGGTGCCGTGAGCGCTACACAGGCGAACACTAACTGAGGCATGACGGGCTCGCCGCGTGGTAGCGGACCGGTAATGGCCAGGTGATGTGTCGGCAGAGAAGTGGTGCTTCTCTCAGTATCGGTTATTGCAATCATCTTGTGGAAATCGATTTAATTACGAAAGCATGCCTTTGGTAGATGGAGCTCGAGCAGTGAAATGAATTGGATGATCAATATGTGAGCGTAAGGATTGTTTTTCTCGCAGTATGTACATGCCTACATTTAGCCCGAAGAAGATTGCGTACAATATTCGATATCGAAGTCATCATGGCAGTTTGCAGTCGACATGTGGAATGGTTTTTGGTATGGTCTATTTATAGAACTGCACATATGCGACAATTTAATATGTCGATTGAAATGTTTTGGATATCTACATGCATTTAACACGCTCCGGGAGGCAGATATCTGCCCCGTGCGGTTTTTTTTCTAATTTGCCGCCTTACTAATCGGGTTAGCAAGGCCAAACCTCGCATAGCTGCTCATTGTTTTTTTCCGCATGTGCTCACATTTTTAACCCTGAGTCATCTCAGGTCAGGTCACCAGGTTAGGCGAAGTGACCCAACATCCCGCGGGGTTCTAGGTGGCATAACTTCCACAACAATTGGGCGATTGATTTCAAACTTATAACACGTCACGATCTCATCAGGGACCATAACATATATCTCGGATTTTTTCGTTGCATTGATCTGAGGTCAGGTGGCGGAATGGCTTGGCTGGCTTTCCCCATTATAGGGCTATGGTAAAATATGCAAATGTTTCCTTGTTAACATATTTGCTCTCGGAATGGCCTCACAACGGTTTTGGCGTGTAGTTGGAAGCTATGCGTAGTGTTATCGCTGACATCTTTACTCAGTAACCTCACCAAGGTCATCTGAGGTCACCTGAGATCACTAGCACATTTGTGCGCATTATATCGCACTGCATTGAGCTAGAAGGCTGAAATTATCGTCATTGTGCTTGTATCGCCAAGACGTGTCGATTGATACATTGCATGCCCTCCATAGGGTACTTCATGACCTTGACCTGAGGTCATAGTTTCGGTGTAAGAAGTATTCCTGCTTCACACCGCGTATTGTCGACAGCACATTTCAAGGAATGTCGAATAGCGTTCGCGGTTTGCTTCTATCTGTTACAGGTCCTGAGATATGCGTCAGTATCTGAGAGTTCCACCCGATCTGGTCGATCTAACCTATGATGACCCAGTGACCTGAATATTGACCTGAGGGGAAAAAGTACCAAAATACTTTCGATAGAGCTTGTCATCAGCTATCCAACGCCGTTTTCCGTTTGTCGCTAGCTAACACAGTTCAAGAGATCTTGGGGGGGGCGGACATTTGCCCCCTGTACCAGCGAAGTTGGCACGGACCGACGGACGTGCGAGTGTAAAGGATACTGACCTATACATTTGTTAACTATGCATACCAACAAAAACAAATTTATTTGCATTAAATGGAATCGAGGCGAGCAGGTCGTGACCTTCTGGCACCCAATTGCTGTATCTGCGAACACCGCCCTAAATTGGAAGCAGGAATACATATATTTATGCATATGTGTATGTATATATATATGTGTATGTTTGCATGCCTATATGCATGTTTGTATATATGTAAGTATACCTGCCGATTACCAGATTGGCACAAGATAATGGGCTCCTCAAGCGGCAGAGGATATTGACCGTTGCAATTGGTCGCAAATGCCTGGGACCGCTTCCGCCTGTACAGCGGGCTATGGGGCTGCTTGTCTGTGACTGACAGTCTCGACAAACCCGCCAGTTCCCGACTGTACCGGTCAATGCTGTTTTCATCAACATCTCCCCTCCATGCATAGGACGGCTGAGTCATATAGGGAGCTTCGGTCGTTATACAGTCTCAACGTGTGCACCGCCGTCTTCCAAGTGGTGTGGCCGTCGTCTTCAAGCAGCGACGGCAGTGCGGCGGCATCGGCGTGTGGCGTCTCGGCGTCGGCCGGCCATCTGTGTGGCGTCTCGGCGTCGGTCGCCCATCTGTGTGGCGTCTCGGTGTCGGCCGCCCATCGGTGTGTGGCGTCTCGACGTCGGCCGGCCATCTGTGTGGCGTCTCGGTGTCGGCCGCCCATCGGCGCGTGGCGTATCGGCGTCGGCCGGCCATCTGTGTGGCGTCTCGGTGTCGGCCGCCCATCGGCGCGTGGCGTCTCGGCGTCGGCCGCCCATCTGTGTGGCGTCTCGGTGTCGGCCGCCCATCGGTGTGTGGCGTCTCGGCGTCGGCCGCCCATCTGTGTGGCGTCTCGGCGTCGGCCGCCCATCTGTGTGGCGTCTCGGTGTCGGCCGCCCATCTGTGGCGTCTCGGTGTCGGCCGGCCATCTGTGTGGCGTCTCGGTGTCGGCCGCCCATCTGTGTGGCGTCTCGGCGTCGGTCGCCATTTCACACTGCGATAATTCAAGGGAAACTGTCCATAAATCATAGCGGACAATGTATGCTAGTTACCGGGGCGATTATGGCCTTAGTCGAAAGAGCTTAAAATTTGGATCATATGGGGAAGATTTATTGCCTTAAATATTGCCTAACCCAGAAATGTCAGGGGTTATGCCTGTTAGAGGGAACGGAGCATTCCGCTCCACTCATTTTGCTTCCGCGAAATATCTCGGGAACCAATTGAGATAGATATCTGAAGTTGTGCGCACACCTACATGAGTATCTAGTGTACCTTGTATTAAAATATCGACGTCCGGTCATCCATGATGACATCATGATGACGTCATAAGTGAAGTCCGTCGGCGCTCATATTGGATGATTATTAGTGAGCGTTTGTTATGGGAGTATTCTGCAGTGTAAATGTGGCCTTATAATTGCCACGCAGAATAGATCCAAGATCTTGTCCAAAGTGGCTGAAATTTCGCCAAAATACATCACGAAGATATGCACTCAGGTTGGCTCACTTCAGAGCTGAGAGCCCCGCGAATCTTGCTGGGCCGATTCGGTGATGACCCAACCTGTCGCAACACGAAAGCTGCATCCTTCATGCCCTCAGCACGAGCACTTTGCCCAGCAACCTCCACGAGCTGCAGAGAACTGTGCTTTTGAGTAACTCTTGAGGATGCCCGACGCTGAGAACGGGTGCTGAGGTGATCGTAGATTCTAGTTGGTCGCCCTCGCGCTCTTCACGGTCTCGTCATCAAGGCGAGTCTTGACTTCATCATCACTCACGATGTGGTCACCACGCTTCAGGGACACGAGGAACACCTCGTCTCCCGAAAGATTAGTCGCAAACTGACTTCTGAATTTGTTCTGGGCTCGCATGCACTTAACCCACTTTTCTTTACGTCCTTGGCGACAAGTCGGTCGCCTTTCTCAAGTCCACAATCGACGACTCACTTCGGAGGCATCCCTGGATAACAAGCCAGAGGATAACAAGTCCATCAATTCCTCTGCTGACGCGCACCTCCATGCTCACTGTACGCAAAATCCAACCACAATGACCCGAACCTTACAGGCAAGGACAGCTTCCCTGCCGTGGGAGACGCTGTGCGTGACCTATCTCTACTCAGTCGCCTCGTCAGTTAAAGGACTTTTGGCATAGCAACCACTAGATCAGGCTACCCGGTAAAGACCCTGCCAGCCGACGCGTCGCGGCGTCTGACTCGGGCTTTCCCGTGCCGCCCTGGCTGACCACCGCACCGCACCGCGGTCTGTCTGGATACAATCGATCACTATCAGGGTTAGAGCAGCTAGGTGCAGCTGAAACTTGCGGCACATATAGTCAGGATCGCTGATTTCATTGGGATTGGTCTCTGGCCGTGCGCTGTTGTGCGTTTTTTAACCTTACTTGAACTTCGAGGTACTAAAAAGTTGAACGACTATCGCAATTACTGATTGTTTGGCAACAAATAGCATATTGTTAATTGGTGTATGCCTTTTTGAATTGCTTAACCCAAAGAGAATGTTCTCAGCTATCATTTCATACCTCACTTGTAAAGGTTTTCAGAATGCAGCTTACCTTTATCAATCGTCAAACTGCAACAACATTTGTGCATGTGCGTCGTTTTTTCCACACGTAATGTGGTCCATGTTCATTGACTTATTTATATATGAAATCTTGTGAAAATTTTCATAAAAACTGCGACTTAGTCTGCTTCACTCATTTCCTGATACAATGGCGCCAGAAATACGGCATAAGAAAATAGTCGAGAAATGCATTTATGGCCAGTTGTTTTCCTTGAGATATCACACTGTGCATCGGCTTATAGCATCTCGGCGTCAGGCGCCAAGTTCCGCATCGACCGCTGTGTACCAGCTGTGTGCGTGCGTATGTGGATGAGTGTGCTTTGTGAGGGCGGACGTCGAATTTGTGCGGTTGGACGAGGTCGACCTGACGTCGCATGGCTTGGTTGGTGAGGTGCGGAGGGGGATAGTGCGGATCATCCGCAGGCGTCGCCGTCTCTGAGACATCTGTGGCGTGTGTCGGCGGTCATGCTTTGGTGGGCCGCGTGCGACCGCCTAGGCCACTGGCGCCCCACCGCGCATGCGCGAGTGTTGGAGGAGACCCGAGGACATGGGGCCGGCGTTACGGTCTCGACACGGTGTTCCGCCGCGGCCTGTGTGCCTCGATGGGCCGGACGAGTGTCACGCGCGGGCGCCGTGGTCGGCCCGTGGGTCCGTTCGTGCCGCTAGCACATGGCCGGGTGCGGGTCGGCGCGACCGCAGCTGGACTGGTGCTCTTCGACGCAGTCGGTGGAATGTAGACTGGCGTGAAATGCCTGCTGGTCGCGGTGTGGTCAGAAGCTGAGTATGTGCTGCACCGATATTGATCGTTAAAAAAAAAAATTATTTTAAAAGAACTATCGCTTGCTCTGCGAAGTTGAGTTGTCTTATTGTATTTCATTTAAGGAAACTTTGCATGTCGCATGCTTTGATGTTGCTAGACGATGAGGTGCTAGGATGTTGGTATTGGCGGATGGATGGCTAATTCATTTTGCTAGAATGTTTTCCAATTTAATGTTAGTGCATGTCGGAAGTGCCCATTTGTTGTTATTAATTGTCAGACCTTCGATACATGTTCAGCATTGTTGACGTGAGGAACTCCCTCTTATGCTGTCGTCGGGTGTCGATTGGTACTGTGATTTAGCTTCTAAGCTAGCCAATCAAATTGAACTGGAATCAAAGGTCAAATCTTCTGATCTTTGGTGAATCTCATTGGCTGGTGCAAGTAGCATGTAATTGGGAGGAGGAACTCGCAGACATCAGGAGAACATCCACGGCATGTGCTGTCGAGTCGTGAGTGCAATTGGCCATTGCCGTCAATATTGACCATCTGTGGTCGGATCAGCGATGCCGAGGTCAGATCATAGCTGTGGTCGGACTCAGTCGCCACCGGTCCAACCACAGCTTGTGATACGTGGGTGCACGCGCATCCTGTTGAGATCCCGTCAAAGTTGAGACCATCTTGATCCTCTACCCGCCATGCGATGCTTGGTATTGCATTCAACCGCTCTTCGACGATCGATCCGTTTTGGGCGTAAGATGACATTCGAGGCGCCCTGAGACCCAAATAACTAACTACTTTACTGTTGAGGCTCATTTGCAGACTTATCCACGCCCCGTCTGACGGGCATCCGGCCGAGGAAATGCTAGGCGGGGGCGGGGCGGCGGAGTGGGTGCCCGTGGACGTCCGCCTCTGCGAAGGCGCACGTCCGTCGCTGCTGTGCTTTCGTCTCACGTGACTGGTCTGTCGCCAGGATCGGAAGGCGAGGTGGAGGACGACATCCTGCAGCAGAAGAAGAAGATCAACACCACGCTGCTGATCCACTTCTTCGGACCCAAGGGGGACCACGAGCTCGCTTACGACGAGTTCAAACAGTGCGTCATGCTGCTGGGTCTGCCGTCGTTGGCGCTGTGGCCGGCATGTTGATCGGACAGCAGTAGCCAGGGTGGTTCCATAGTAGCTGTAGAGGCGGGAGTGTTGCCGTTCAGTGGAAGGTTAATGGAAGGGTGAACCCTGCTTCCCCAGGGTTTCACGCTCGTCTCACCTGGCTGACTTTCTGTGAGAAATCGGAATGTGATTTGAACGTAAGGTGGCGATGCAAATACTTCTATTTTGAGTAAGCAGTTCGTCATATGCATATGTATCTCATTACGTTGCGGTTTAGGTCCAGTACACATATAATAATTAAAAGCCAACAAGCAAATCCAGTGACTCGGTTACTTGCAATGTGTACCACTTCATCTGTGAATTGGGCTACTTCAGTTCCATTCCTTAAAGTGATATTTGGTCCATTAGTCTAGGCGGTCAAAAGGGCCCATCGTGTAAAATTGTTTGTAGGGTCGGGGTAGCAGGGTTCAGATGTAACTTATATCATGTAAGGCGAAACGTATCTTTGATGTATTTTAACGTAGTTCGATTTTGGACAGCATACTCCGGTAATTGATTTAAAAAAAGATATTCCTGAAAGGTTCAGGTGCAATTGCGGCGCAACAACCATCGACTTAGTAAATTAGGTGAACAGTGACACCATATAGGGGGTGGTCGTTCCTGAAGTTAACTTGAGACCAATGCATTGTGTTTGTTACGTGCTTTATGCTATATTGGGGGAGAAAATGTACTGGAAAGTGAATCAATTATGCAGACTGCCGCAAATATATGTATTGCTATCAAGAATGCAATGTATTGTATGATACTAAGTTCGCGAAGTGTACTATGAATGTCCTGCCAATAGTTTGCTATGAAAGAATTTCCTTTTTTTTTCGTCTTCGGCATTCTGTTCTTCGGCAACGTTTTGGGAAACGTTGCCGAACACAGCCGTGCTGTGCAACCCATTGTCCCACTTCCGCTGTGGTGCATCGACCATTGTCTCACTGTCTCCCTGTGCGGACAGATTCATGGAGAACCTGCAGGAGGAGGTGCTAGAGATCGAGTTCCAAGAATTCTCCAAGGGCTACCACAAGATCAGCGAGGTGGAGTTCGCCAAGATCCTGCTGCGCTACACCTACCTGCGGCCCGACCAGTGAGTACCCGCGGCCCGACCAGTGAGTATCCGCGGCCGTCCGCAGCTACACCTACCTGTGGCCCGACCAGTGAGTATCCGCGGCCCGACCAGTGAGTACCCGCGGCCCGACCAGTGACTATCCGCGGCCGTCCGCAGCTACACCTACCTATGGCCCGACCAGTGAGTATCCGCGGCCCGACCAGTGAGTATCCGCGGCCCGCACCAACCTACCAGTGAGTATCCGCGGCCCGACCAGTGAGTATCCGCGGCCGTCCGACACCAAGTGACCGTGAGTACCCGCGGCCCGACCAGTGAGTATCCGCGGCCGTCCGCAGCTACACCTACCTATGGCCCGACCAGTGAGTATCCGCGGCCCGACCAGTGGCCGTCGTACCTGGGCCCGACCAGTGAATCCCGGCCGTCCGCAGCTACACTACCTATGGCCCGACCAGTGAGTACCCGCGGCCCGACCAGTGACTATCCGCGGCCGTCCGCAGCTACACCTACCTATGGCCCGACCAGTGAGTATCCGCGGCCCGACCAGTGAGTATCCGCGGCCGTCCGCAGCTACACCTACCTGTGGCCCGACCAGTGAGTACCCGCGGCCCGACCAGTGACTATCCGCGGCCGTCCGCAGCTACACCTACCTATGGCCCGACCAGTGAGTATCCGCGGCCCGACTGGTGGGTATCCGCGGCCGTCCGCAGCTACACCTACCTATGGTCCGACTGGTGGGTATCCGCGGCCGTCTGCAGCTACATCTGCGGCCCGACCAGTGGGTATCCGCGGCTGTCTGCAGCTACATCTGCGGCCGAATCAGTGAGAATCCACGGTTGTCTGCAGCTATACCTAACTGCGGCCCGGCCAGTGAGTATCCGCGGCTGTCTGCAGCCACACCTACCTGTGGCCCGATTAGTGAGTATCCGCGGCTGTCTGCAGCTACACCTACCTGCGACCCGATCAGTGAGAATCCACGGCTGTCTGCAGCTACATCTGGGGCCCGACTAGTGAGTATCCGCGGCTGTCTGCAACTCCGCCTGCTACCAGTCTGTGGCGGCAAATGAACGGCCGAAGGGACTCCTGCACACTTGTGTGCTCTCGCACTACAGTGTTAAGGAACTTTTTTTTGTTAAATCAGGCGGGTGATACCAAAAAGTGTGGAATGAATGTTAAAATGTTCCGTGAGGAAGAGGCTATCGTGAATTAGTTACTGTCCATTTCAGGTCTGTATGGGGCCGATGACGCTGCCGAAATATGTACCAACATATTAATTTGGTTTATTTAAACACATAACTAACGGTCTTTAAGGAATGGAAACGGAGTACAGCAAGCAGGGAAGGATCGAGCAACGGGCAAGAAAGCGTTCTTTCATCGAGTGATATTTATATACGGCGTTTATCAGGTGGTACTTTGCTCACTTCTCACAAAAACAAATGATAGCATATCATCAGCTCCTCCTTGCCGATGTTCGATGCGGTGATGTTAATGTTCTTACTCTATTCTATTGGTTTTGCAGCCATAGTTTCCCCCTACGCCTCCCGACCCGTATCTGATATAAGCCAACCGTTTCTTTCGTGGTCTGCTCGAGAAAACCGCTTTCTGGATTCTCCCCCAGAGCTAGAATGAAACCCAGTCTGAATCACGAGTTGTGCGCGTCAGACACGATTTCCCCTCACATGTCTCGTGTCGGGACCGCTCTGTCCTCACACCTCCGTTCCCACCGGCCAGCCCGGCGGCGGCCCGTTTCTCCGCAGCCTGACTGGTGTTGGCCGCCGTGGCCGGCGGCTCGTGCTGCGTCGCCGGCTGTCGGTCCGGCCTCAATTTCCGCCCGTGTGTCGGCTTGTCGGCCAGTTCGGCCGGGCCGACCCGCCTGAAAACGCGTCACCAGAGCCGCCGTCACGGCTGATGGATCGGCGATCCGAGACCCAGGCGGGCGGCCGGGCCGTTACCGGCAATGGGAGGCGACCGTCGTCCGCTCTGTTACTCGGTGTTAGATCCGACCGAGGCGGGCGGACCTGCCGTTACCGGCAATGAGAGTCCCCTACCGTCGTCCCCTTTGTTACTCAGTGTTGGAGACACTGATGTTTTGATTGAGGACCGGTATTGAGGATAAGGTTTGCTTCATCCTATGAACGGCGCCGATATGTGATTATAGCTGGTTGCTAGCGTAGGATTAGATAGCTTCCTCGAATTGTATTTTTTTGCTGCGCTCAGATGGGTTTTCAGTCTGGAAGGGCCGCTATTATGCTGTATCATGCTGTTGGGATGGATGTGCTGTGTCCCTGTCTCTAAGCTACAACCAACCACTACCGTCACGTTAGCCGGTGTGTAGTGCGAACGTCGAAACTCGAATGGAGTGAGAACCACTGATCACGGGCTCTGTATGACAGAATCAGTCGAAGCGCCCCTAAGCCCAAATAACCAGCCGAGAACCACTGATCGTCCATCGGTGTTACCTGATGTCGTGACCTGTAATCTTCCAGATATGACCTTTATATCGAACGTCTGGTCGAGCGGATGGACGAGACTTCGCTGCGTGGCATCACGTTCCAGGAGTTTCGTGACTTCTGCAACTTCCTCAACCAGCTGGAGGACTTCGCTATCGCCATGCGCATGTACACGATGGCTGACCAGCCCATTTCTCAGGGTGAGTCACCCATCTCCCATCTCATCAGCCCATTTCTCAGGGTGTCTCCCACCCAGTGTCCAACTAATGGTTTTTCGTTAGGTGTGAGATGTCGAAACTGGTGCGGTGGGATGTCGAAATTCGCCATGGATACGATGTCCCTGAACATAGCTCATGCAAGTTCTTCAAATATCATTTTTATCCAACAACTTACTCACACATGAACCTTTTTCCTTTATTTTGTGATAGATAATTTCGGTGTAACTATTTTAGCGATATTGATACAGAATACCTATCCATATTTATTGATATTGTATAACAGACCACATCATAGACAATCCTGGCTTTGTGCTAAGAGGTGTTCATGCATCCAAGCTGCAACGACAAACATCGGCATGATACTTATCAGCAAAATACTGTTAGAAATTGTCTATAAAGACCTCATAGCGACTCACCATGAAGTACGATGTCGATACTTCTTTGGAAGGGATGACAAGTCCGTTCAGATAGTGATATACTCCACCCTAATTTTCGAATATTTTATCACTGCTCCCACCTCCCATCTTTCATCCCCCAACTCATCGACCAATTTTCCGGGGTGGGTCCTCCTAGCTCCCATCTCCTAACTCATTGACCAATTTTCCAGGGTGGGTCTCCAATCTCCCATCTCATGAAACTATTTCCCAAGGCGAGTCCTATCTCAATAGCTCATTTATCAGGGTGTCTCCCATCTGCCATTTCATCAGCCCATCTCCCAGAGTGAGTTGCGGCGGTCTCAAATGTTCGGCCGTTGGGGCGTGCCTGGGCCATCGCTTGTCCGTAGTAAACCCGTCATATCTTATATTTAATATATAAGGTATTATATATATATATATATATATTGGAATTTGAGATATATTCTCCATAATTTAGCGTTTAATTTGTATAGGGTAATATAAATGTAGTGATGTACGCGATTGGGTGTCGTCAGTCAGCAAGGAGACCGTCTGTAACCACCGTCCAATCATAAGTCCATGGCACGGAACCAGTTGCTAACCGCTTTAGTAAACGGCTCTGGCGATTTATGTTTAGATGTGGTTTAGTGTCACGTATGCAAATGGTACGCTTTTACGCCGGTAATGTTATTTCGGCAGCCGCACCTGTATGTTCTGTTTTTTTTCGTAGTGCGTTGGAATTCCTATTTAAGAAATATTTTGCTATGGAATATATTAGGTATCGGAGATGATCAGTTGGATGCGTGTCTTCAGGCGATAATGGCTTCCATTGGTTAGGTGACTTGTCCGGCGAAGGCGCTACGTGACCGGTGCGGTCGATGCGCCCCAATCTCCAATAACCGGCCGACTCGTCAGGAGCCAGATCTATTTTCGTTTCCCGCGTCACACCGACGAGCGTCATTTCATGATCCGTCATCTGTGATCCCTATAGTCCGCTATCATCAAACGGGCAACCCCGCCATGGCAATTCGCGTCGTGTCGGCGACATTGAGCGTTACAAATTGCAGCGGCTGGAGCAGACTTGGCCGGCGTCGTACCGCCGAGTGACGCTTAGCTGACGAGCTGACTGCGCCTGGACCTGCCATCTCCGCGTGGCTACTGCGCTGCGTGTCACGTGTCTCCGCCCGGCCACTACACTACGTGTCACGTGTCTCCGCCCGACCACTACACTGTGTGTCACGTGTCTCCGCCCGGCCACCGCACTGCATGTCACGTGTCTCCACCCGGCCACTACACTGCATGTCGCGTGTCTCCGCCCGGCCACTACACTGCGTGTCACGTGTCTCCGCCCGGTCACTACACTGCGTGTCACGTGTCTCCGCCCGGCCACCGCACTGCATGTCACGTGTCTCCGCCCGGTCACTACACTGCGTGTCGCGCCCCCCCGCCTACACTCGTCCGTGTTCCACTACACTGCGTGTCACGTGTCTCCGCCCGGCCACTACACTGTGTCACGTGTCTACGTGTCTCCGCCCGGCCACTACACTGCGTGTCACGTGTCTCCGCCCGGCCACTACACTGTGTGTCACGTGTCTCCGCCCGGCCACTACACTGTGTGTCACGTGTCTCCGCCCGGCCACTACACTGCATGTCACGTGTCTCCGCCCGGCCACTACACTGCGTGTCACGTGTCTCCGCCCGGCCACTACACTGTGTGTTACGTGTCTCCGCCCGGCCACTACACTGCGTGTCACGTGTCTCCGCCCGGCCACTACACTGCGTGTCACGTGTCTCCGCCCGGCCACTACACTGCGTGTCACGTGTCTCCGCCCGGCCACTACACTGTGTGTCACGTGTCTCCGCCCGGCCACTACACTGCGTGTCACGTGTCTCCGCCCGGCCACTACACTGCATGTCACGTGTCTCCGCCCGGCCACTACACTGCGTGTCACATGTCTCCGCCCGGCCACTACACTGTGTGTTACGTGTCTCCGCCCGGCCACTACACTGCGTGCCACGTGTCTCCGCCCGGCCACTACACTGCGTGCCACGTGTCTCCGCCCGGCCACTACACTGCGTGCCACGTGTCTCCGCCCGGTCACTACACTGTGTGTCACGTGTCTCCGCCCGGCCACCGCACTGCATGTCACGTGTCTCCGCCAGGCCACTACACTGCGTGCCACGTGTCTCCGCCCGGTCACTACACTGCATGTCACGTGTCTCCGCCCGGCCACTACACTGCGTGTCACGTGTCTCCGCCCGGCCACGGACGGCCCGGCTAGACGTTTGCAGTGCCCGGACGGTCGGGGTCGATCACGTAGTGCCGGGATGTTCTGCGTGGTCCGCGCTGGTCCCGGCGGTGATGACCATGTCCGGACGGTCGGGGTCGATCACGTAGTGCCGGGATGTTCTGCGTGGTCCGCGCTGGTCCCGGCGGTGATGACTTCAGTGTCCGGACGGTCGGGGTCGATCACGTAGTGCCGGGATGTTCTGCGTGGTCCGCGCTGGTCCCGGCGGTGATGACCATGTCCGGACGGTCGGGGTCGATCACGTAGTGCCGGGATGTTCTGCGTGGTCCGCGCTGGTCCCGGCGGTGATGACCATGTCCGGACGGTCGGGGTCGATCACGTAGTGCCGGGATGTTCTGCGTGGTCCGCGCTGGTCCCGGCGGTGATGACCATGTCCGGACGTCCGTCGTCCCCAGAGGAGTTCCACCGGGCCGTGAAGATCTGCACCGGCAAGGCACTCTCCGGCCACGTGGTCGACACGGTGTTCTGCATATTCGACGAGGACGGCGACGGCCAGCTCAGCTACAAGGAGTTCATCGGCTTCATGAAGGAGAGACGCCAGCGCGGCTTCAAGGTGGGACGGCGCGAGGGAATATTTCTTTCCCATGCCCATTTCGTCCGCGGTACCCACAAGTCATTGCATCCCTTGCCCATTGCCTACCTACCGTGTTTGAGAAACTACCGGTGAATTTGGTGGCTGTATTTTTTTTGGTTCAAAAGTTTAAAGAAGATGTATTTAAAAAGAGCACTAGAAACACGGAAAGTGGCTGCGGAAAGTGTGAATGTATGGGGGGGGGGAGCGGTCATTGGAGACTTGGGTAGGAAGATAGACAAGGGAGGTGGAGCTCCTGAGGTGTGCAGTGGCAGTCATGGGTAATGTCATTCAAAGAAGCTAGATGCATACTTCCAGGAGTGTGAGGTGTGGTGGAAGTAAGGCCGAGGATATTAGAGGAGAGTTGACAGTAGCCAGACGCAGGAGCACTAGAATAGCTCTAAGGTTCACACTGGCTTCGACACGCATAATGGGTTTCAGGCATTGCATGAAACTGAGAGCAATGCTACGCGGGATGGAGGTGGGAGTGAAATGGTAGCTGAAGATAGTGAGATGGAGGTTTTAGTTTTAGGGGACTCAGGAGCTGCTGCTGTGCTGAATCAATTTTGTAGCAGAACTCGATTAGAAAGACCACTGCACTCGAGTCTGCTTCCCAGGTGCACTAGTGACGGATGTTGGTGATAAGTTAGGAGTAACGAAGAGATGTAGAGAGGAATGCAACAGTAATCGTATATATTTGTTTGAATGATGCAGGAAGAGGTAAAGCTGAGGAAACAATACAAGAGTACAGGATTTTGATTGGTAGGCTAACAGAAAATAGTAATAGAGGAGTGGTAACATCCATCCTCCCCATGGTAAGTACAAGTGTAGGACGGTATTCTAAGGTCGTTGGACTGAATAGCAGGGAGGCCAAGATTGGTGTGGAGCTTGGGGTGAGGCTCTTGGATCTGTGGGGAGATTTGTGGGGTGATGGCTGAACTGTTTGCGTTAGACTGGTTACATCTGAACAAGAGAGGAGTGAAATTGCTCGGTACAAAGGAACTGAGAGGAAACGGGGAAAGTAGGCAGGTCATGGGGAGATATACCTGATAAAGTGAGTATCGGAAGCAAGAGAAGGAAGAGTTTTATCATGTTTTTTTTTGTAATGTAAATACCAGAATTGTTCCGAACAAAATTCGACGACTGCATGCATTTTTGTTTCCTGAAAAGGTAAACGTGGCATGTGTAGCTCAGGCATGGGTTAATGAAAGCATTTGAGATATTACTTGTGATCATTTGAATTGACCGGCTACATCATGCGTGCACATAAAAGGAAAGCAAAGTTAGGAGATGTGATACTCTTGTATGTGAAGCAAGTATTAAATCTTATACGGTAGATGCTGGGGTGCATATTGAAGGAGAAGAGTCCTCGTGCTTATATATCATCCTGAAGAATGGAACAAGATTAAGGATTGGGGCATTCTGTAAGCCACCAGACCAGAATGAAAGCACTGATAAGTTGATGCAGGAAGAGATAAGCAGGAGAGTGCATGGGATGAGTGTATTGTAGGACTTTAGCGTAACTTCAACATCCAACAAAATGCGCAAGCCATAGCTCGAGCTTGTCGCTTATATCTGTCCCCGGCGTGTAAGCAAGTTGGAATTGGGAGTACTGTCTTGGCGTGCAATTCACCGTTATGACCACTGCGCAAGTGGTGTGGTTCCGACGAAGCGAACACCGAGTGCCAAGGCGCCGATTGTCGGCGTTCGTATCTAAAATCGGCTTCGGAGGAATCGCCGAACGTGCATTTCCGAATCCGCACGGCACCGATTGTCGCGCCCACAGCCCAGCCTGCCACCGGCTGGCTGCTGGCCAACTCCCCGTGCTCCTTTGTTCTCGATGCACTCCTGCTGATGCTTCGCTCCTGACGTCCTTCCCTGTTCCTGCTGCACTCCTGGTGTTCCGGCCGTTGTCCGGGAAATCGTGATGCAGTTGTACGTCAAGGTAATTGCTTGTAATTGTTACTACCGTACGTTGTATTGCTACAAATGGCGACCGCTGGAGTGCGGTCTCGTGTGTAAATTGTCACAGAAAATAAGCCAGTCAGTAATTACCCCCACCCCTGATGTAAGCATGGGCACAAAATGACCCTGGCAGTCGACGCGACCCTAAACTCCAATTCATCATCATCACCTGATGTAAGCAGTCTTGACCATGTTCTCCACTTGCTGGCCGTCTGTTGTATACGCCGGTACGCAGTGTTCCGAACTCAAGATTGCGCTGCTTGTTATCTCTGGCGTTTGGAGATCCAGTGGGTAAGACGCCGTTGTCTTTGACGTTTAGAGTCAGTGTGTGTGGCGGGGTTGTCTCTGACGTTTGGAGAGTCAGTGTGTATGACGGGGTTGCAGGTGGTATTTCCATTGTCTAGCTCTGTCGCAGCAAAGGTGACTACTATTGTCTCAGTTGGTGGCGACCTCTCGTCTTGTGTTGATCTTGCGCCAGTCTCTAATCCTCTTGCGAGGTGCACGTGCATTTGACACGTGCTGCGTTCTCTTCATTCCTGTTCCTGTATGGGTCGCTTGCTTGGTGATTAGGAGCTTAATGTCCAATTCTCTCGAGTGGTACCAACTCGGGACATCCTGCTCGGACGGGATTTGGAAAACTGCCGTGTATTGCCGTCAGAGAGGTGATGCGGAAAAGTTTGAAGCTAAGCTAAGCTTACTATCGATCCGTTGTGTAGGGTCTCTGGTCCGTCGTGTTATCCATCAGCTGTCCCTTTGTTTATTTTAAAGGAACTAACCAGAACGCTGAAGCGCAAAACATGCAAGGCGACTCGCCTCTATGCAAGTCCGTGTTTGGGTAGATACAACAAAATGTGACGTATTTGTATACTTTTACGTTCCTGTGGATGTTTTCTCCATGTATATGACTTGTAGGACATTGGTCGATTTCTACATCTCAGGAAATTTGCATATAAATAGACCACATTTCTCATCCTGTTAATCATCGGTCGTATGCGCTATCGTACGGTATCGTTTCAATAAGTTATGTGTCTGTAGCGTTACTATTGTGTCGTCTCAGAACCCTACTTTTCCGCCTCTAGTTTCCGTTACCGTCCTCGGTCCTATTCATTTGTGTCTGCATATCTATGCGCCCTTGTGTTCTATATCAGCGTTTTCTGTATTTGTGTTGTGTATCAGCGTTTTCTGTATGTGTCGGGTGGCACTGGCACGCCCTACTCTGTGCGTATCTATTTGTTTGGGTGTTCCGATGTCCTTCCCTGTGGCCGGCCATGTGTACACGATGGTCGCCCCCGCCCGAGACAGGCACTACTCTGTCTGCTTCTGACGCCCCACCCGTACTGCAGACCACGCCGCGCACGTTCGGCTGGCAAGCGTTCAAGTACTGCGTCAAGCAGGAGATGCGGAGCTCGTCTTGAGGCGGCGCGGCACACGCGCGGGTCCCTGATTGATCACCGACTGGATCAGCTCACCGCTGCAGCTGGGGAAGGGGCGGGGAAGAGGCGGGGAAGGTCGTGGGAAGGTCGTGGGTTACAGCCGGTAGGACGGCTGGCTGCCCGACAGTCACCTGCCAGTCCAGGGGGCGCCCGTTCCACCGCCACCCGGTGTGAGTCTCCCGCCTGCAATGCATGCCCGCCGCGGGGACCCAGGATGACGTCTGCCGGGGCGGCGGGCGTCGTGCTGCGATCGTGGTCCGTGAGCGCCGACCCGGCCGGTGGCCAGTCGCTGTGTCGAAGAGCGGTGAGGTGCGATGTGAGACGTGCACGCGCGCCGCCAGCGTGCCGTTTGTATGTGACGCGACTGTCCTGCCGTGTGTTATTGCATTGGCGGACCGGAGCGGCTGGTCGGGCGTCGCCGTCAGAAGGCCTGCGCCGCAGTCTGCTCAGAGGAGCCGTGCAATGACTCGTGTCCGTTGAGGGGCGGTCGGGGGAGCGACACGTGTGACGTGTGATGCTCTTAGTCATTTTGTCGGCGCGTCGCCCGCTGGTCCGAGGCGGGCCGCCGGCCGGTCCAGCTCGCTGTCCGAGCCTGGCTCATCGGCCGAACCGTCAGCCGCCTGCTGTTGCATTATACAGGTGTGTGGCATTGTGTTGCACGGCATTATGTTGCATTGAATATGGCATGTTGTCTGTCCGTCTCTGCTCGTTCCGGCTCCCGTTGTTGGCTTTCCGCCGTTGCCCCCGTGTCGAAGCTATCCTACACCTCGGAATACGACGAGGGTGGTCTCGATGGTGGTCGAGTCTGCCAGTGTCTGGTGCCGTTTGTTCGTGTTGAGCGGACTTTGTTTGGTGGACCCCGGTCACCTTGTGTTGCCGTTGTCGTCAGAGTATATCCGTATTTGGTGCCGTTTGTTCGTGTTGAGTGGAGCGTGCTAAGTGCTGCCGTTGTGTACCTGCTGGAGAGAAGAGCTTGCCAGTGGCCAGATATTAGGTAGCTCTGTTTTTGTTTATGAAATGCGAAGTTCCGAGCAAGGCGGTCTCGAAACTGTGCCAATACAGCTAAAACTAAAATGTGTGAATTTTGTCGCTATCAAAGAATGTTTAACCGTGCCGCATCGCACCTGAAGTTGGCAAAAACCATGGATTTTAATGGATTTTTGGCTTTCACCGCACTGAAAGTGCATTGCTCTTGTTCATACGCACATGCATGCATCACGGACTATCCTGTTCCTACTCAGTCCACTGGCGCCCTTGGCATCGATGTTGGTGGCGGATTTGACCTACCTCGTAAGGTTCGTGCGCCCGAGCTCCGCTGGTGGCATCATCTATCAACAGTAATATATAATTGACAATATATTGATAATCTATTGACAACTATACTAGCTTCTTACTGAAGGTCGTCTCAGCCCCTATTTTTCCAGCGACACTTAGCAGTCATTCGAAAGGCCTATACTTAGCGGTACTTAGCTGTCATATAAAGGCCTCCAATGTAAAGTCTCCAAGTCATGTTATAGATTTTCTTCCACCTCTTTCAACTCGCCCCATCCTTAACTGAGCTTCCATTCGTGCCAGACTCGACGAGGGCTAGCACCGCAATCGTCGATGAAATCCGTCGGTACCAGTGGGCTGTGAGGTATCAGGAGAGTATGATGCAAGCAAGTGGCTAGACTTCACGTGCGATGCGGCACGGTTAAATCGTCATTGGCTGGGAAACTTCCTATATTTTATTGTTAGCTGTATTGGCACAGTTTGAAGGGGCGTCCACTTCCGAACTCGTAAGCTCATAAAATAAGACCACCTGTGAGTGTAACGTGGCCGATGGCTCCGAGGACCCGGGGCCTATGTGGCGAATGGGCCGCTGTTGTGCGATGCTTGATATCTGTGTGGCTCCCGACGTGTGGACTTGTTACTGATATTTACATCAACATGTCGTCACTCAGGCCTGCCTTCGCTGCGTAGATCAACGGATGGCAATCGCATGATAGACTGGACGACAACACCTGTATTTTGTACTCGTAATGGAGACACCACGCTGCAGGCGGCCACATGACTATGTCCGATCCCTGTAGCTGCTAGGGTTGAGGCGCCGCCCCCAGCCGAGAGGTCGTAGGTTCGAACCCCACCTGTCGAGCTCTTCTTCGCTTGCGACTGCGACCGACCGCAGGTGATTAGCGACGCTATGCGGTCCCAGCCGAGAGGTCGTAGGTTCGAACCCCACCTGTCGAGCTGTTCTTCGCTTGCGACTGCGACCGACCGCAGGTGATTAGCGACGCTATGCGGTCCCAGTCGACACATGAACCCAAGAGCCACCACCAACAGACGCTATTGTGTGGGAGGCATGTGGCCTGAATTATCTTGCTTGCGAAGCAAGTTCGTCCCAGTGTAGGCCTCCAGACAAGTGGGACGGACGCCTGTCGTGGGAGGCCTCCGGGAAACGGCGCGGTGGCAGTTTCGCACCCGACATCAAGCGGCTTCAAAACACCGACGCCAGCGCGGGACTGCGCGCCCTGAACGCCGCCTGAGCTGTAAACCGCACGTGAATTCCGTACGCAGCGTCAAACACCGGCTGCGTCCTCCCACAGCCGGCGACGTGGCGAACTGGGAAGTTGTCCATATCCACATCCACCGACTGTCCACCGGCATGTCACTGTCCATACCCACCGATTGTCCACCGGCATTCCCCCGTCCATATTCACCGACTGTCCACTGGCTGCTCACCGACTGTCCACGTCCGTGGTACGCGCTGACACCACTGCAGCGGCCCATGCCGAGGACCAGCTGGCCGCCTCCGCCGCCGCCGGAGGCGCCTCACGACGGCTGTACGGCTGGCGGCGGCCGCTCGGCGCCCAGCAGCGACGTCACAGTCAGCTGTTCGGTGTCGCTCGGCTCGCTGCCGTCGGTGTGCTGCTGGCGGCGGGCGAGAGCGCCGCCGGCGGGCGCCCCAAAGCTGAGCGTGCGGCGTCCGAGAGCCGGCCGGCGGTGGTCGCGGCCGTGTCGGGAGCGCAGCTGGCGACACGCCCGGCCCAGCTTGGAGCGCACCTACGGCCAGGTCGCGATGGGGCGGGCGTCAGTGGCGGCCGGGCGGGTGGCGCGGATGGGCAGGCCAGTGGTGGGCATCGGGGGAGAACTAATCAGAATCAGTAGAGAAACAGACCAATAACGCTCCGACGGAAGATAACAGTGAGAATGAAGATGAAGGGGCGTCAAAATCGTGCAACTCAAGCGCTAGAAGTGTACATGGGTATAACAAGGGCTTGTTGCAGCACACTATATTGATGTATCAATATCGTGGTTAATAACGGTCGGTGCTATGCAGGACTGACAGAACATCGGTGTTGTGGGATGCAAACAGTGTCGGTGAAGATCAGCGAAGCGGTGGCGTTTGGACTGACGTCAGGAAGGCTCGGCCGAACAGTGCGGGGGGAGAGCCCGTAGTCTCCGGTACTGACGCTGCAGGACGGACCGCACCTGTAGCACGGCAGGACGTCAGAATGAACGACAGCACACAAAATGGACAGAAAAGGAGTAAGCAGCGTAAATAGCAGGAATGTAGATGTGAATGAGGAGGGAAATGACATCACAATCATAGAACGTAGCAACACGACAGAGGGAAAGAAACCAAGCGAATATTCAGGGTATGGAAGGAAGAAACAGTGAACGGCAACCGAATGAGCAGAATACAATCTGCTCTGAATGTTTCAAATAATATATACTTATGCTCAGTTGTATAACTTACTTTATTATCTGCTTATTCACAGCAACCAGATGAAGTAGATATTTCAGCGCAAGATGGCAGGCCGCATGGCTACTTTTTACACTCATTCAATTCCCGGTCCCAACTCAAGAAAGTGATTCCTAACTTCGGCTGGGGCCGATCCGATGACATTGTGAGCATGTCCTGCTCGGACGCAGACCCTGGTGGCGCACGCTGCGGGACCACCAGCAAGTCTGCTGAGCCCGCTGTCCACGTGCCAGTACGCCGAAAATCCTGCCGTACAGAACCTCCTCCGACCCGCGCCTACGTGGTTTGTCCGATATTTACCTAAGCCGACAGGCTACTAGATGAGGTCCCCGGCACCGGTTCTGACTACGCGCAGTACGGATAAGAGAGGCCGGTAAAACAGTATGAGGCGATAATGATAGCAGCACCGTATATTGATTATAATACAGTTACGGGCCCAAAATGACCCTGGATGTCGACTCGCCCCTAAACTCCAATTCACCACCACAGGCGACTACGATAAGCAATGTGGTGGTACGGGATAACTGGGTACAGTTCCCACCTGTCCTGGTGGTGGCGATAGTGCAGGGGCCAGGTGCTGTCTCCCAACCGTGAATTTACGAGTTCCAGTCACACCTGTTGTTGCCCTTCTCCATTGACAAATTAGCGCGAGGGATTGGCGACGCCATACAACCCAGAGCAGTCAGCGTTAGCGGTTGGCGACGCCATACGACCCGAAGCAGTCGGCGTGAGAGATTGGCGACGCTATACGACCCGAAGCAGTCGGCGTGAGAGATTGGTGACGCTATACGACCCGAAGCAGTCGGCGTGAGAGATTGGCGACGTTATACGACCCAAAGCAGTTCGCACGTTGTAACAACTTATCACCACACCACCACTGGCGGATCAAAGGGGGAAATTCCGGCCATGTCCCTCCCCGAAGCACCTCAAAGGAGGGCATCGTGTTTTTTGCCCCCCCCCCCACCGAAACCAACAGAAGTAAACTAAATTAAAAGACGATAACTTTGAAAATAGCGCTCCGGGTGAAAGATTCTCCAATTTTAAATGTATTTTAATAATTGTTTGGAAGCCCAATATGGTAGCATAATAGATTCTGACGCACATCGAGGGTTCTTTGCTGCTTAAGTTCTGTTTACAGCAAGAGTTGACAAAACCAGCAGTTTCATTATTCCTCAGTCAGATAGCTTCATAAATTTAGTTTAGCCAATAACGGGCAAGCAAACCCAGTGAGCCAGGTTTCGAGAGCGAAATTTGAACAGGATGTTTTGTGCGTGTGTCCAGTTAATCCCAGTTGAGCAGCATGTGTTGTATGTTGGTGTGGGTCGCTAAGACGAAGGGGCAGGGTACGTTGGCTGATTTTTTTCAAGAAGAATGGGAGGTATATAGGCATTTAAATCCTGAATAAGAAATAGCTGGTGGGTTCGCAGATAAGGGAGATTCAGGTGGTACGACCAGGCTATCAAACTTTAATGGTTTTATCGCAGTTTAAGGCAGTCATCTATGAGACACGTTTTACACATATATACCCTCATGAGTCAAACAAATAGGTTAGGTTTGGTTAGGCTGGGTTAGGCTAGACTTCTGTTTTCAGTTGGAAAAATTGTTCCTTAAAATACACAATTTTGGGGATATTTTCCCAAGAAATTGAACCTTCAAAAATGGGGCAGGCTAGGCTGGTTAGATCAAGTTTTTAAGTTGATTCTTTTTATGCAAAAAGTTGTTTGAAAACTTTCCATTTTCAAAGAATTTGTTTTCTTGCATGGAAGGTTAGGTTAAGTTACGCTGCATTCTTCTGTTGCTTTGAACATCACTTAATGCTATCTTATCCAAATCCAAGCCTTTTTTGGTATTACTTCGTCTCCAAACTGAAAAAGGTATGCACTTCCAGAGGAAATGAGAGGTTCACTCATGTTGACAATATTTATAAGCATTGCATAATACATTTTTTTTTTCTCAAGAACTCAAAAATTACCTTACACTGCAAGTTTATCACTATGGCGATACCACTGTACACTCGGATGCTGATCTGGATGACCATGCTCAACAAGGAAATACTCAGATAGTAGGTTAGTCTTTTCTTTGAAGTCTGTTGGATGAAAAAATGTATTAGCCTTTGGTAGGCTTCATCACCCTTTCGTTCGGAAAAAGTTTCAAAAAGACGCCAAAATCCGAAAGTTCCCACCCCAAGCCGGTTGGCTAGATTCGCCAGTGCACACCACCTACCCTGACGCTCACCTCGGCGTTTGTATAGAAGTAGATTAGGGCGACCACGGCGCCCTGCAGGCCGCTGAGCAGGTAGCTGATGACGTAGTAGACCTGCTCGGCCGTGCAGTTGACGTCCTCGCCGGGCGGCAGTGCCGTCACCAGGAACTGCAGGCCGAACAGCGGCACCAGCATCACGGTGGCCCGGAACGACCGCCTGCCGCCGCCGACCGGTCACGTTGGAGAACAGGAACGGCACCACAGTCGCCCCCCACCCCCCACCCCCTAGAGGACCGCCACCCTGAGACTAAGCTAATCCAAGATATTCTGCATCGCCACCTGGGGTGAACTCCAGCTTTGTTTTTCGTTACACCGCCGCATCTTACCTCCAGGTTATCAAAATGTGCACCCCTTGCATGTAACTTTCCCTAATTAGTGTAGAAACACTGGATCAACACAGAGACACTCTCCACACGCCACCCCATCGACATACCTCACAGTTTGACCTCTCAAAGTCAGGTCAGCGTGATGTCATTGACGCGACCATTTCAAGTGCGCGCTGCGCCCCTGGAAATTGTAGCCAAACGGAGCTAGAAGAATGCAACTTCTCCTAAAATGTGTGTGGTGAGATGGACAAATGCCACGTCACATTGTCTCTTCCTTACCTCCTGGGCTTAGGTCACGACATTCGCCAAACATACGGAAAACGGCTTAGTCATGATTTTGTCCTTTGGTGCGCCTGTTGAAATTCTTGCAGAATATCTCGTATACCATCACTAAATGACAATCCCCAGCTCAGTGTTTGTCAAACCGCATCTCTTCATCTCCAGGGGTCACAAAAGGTCATGCTACCGAGTTCTGTGCCCCACATAAATCACGGTCAAACTAACCTAGAGGAATTCAACTTTCCCAAGATGCATGCACTGGGGCGAACAAAGGTCACATCCCATATTTAGCCTAACCAATACACCCCAGGCAGAAGACGTTAGCCGTAAACGAACCTGATATTTTGTCGCGACCACCGACTACAGAGGGGACTGAGGTGGAAGCGTTGAGTTCGTGGAACAAATATCAAGCTGTCTGGCTGTAAGCAATGAGTCGACATCCCTGCATCAATCGCTTCACATTGGGATGCCGAAATTGCGATTTGATGCATCAAATTTACAGGAATGTACTGCGTTGAAAGTGTATGAAATGTTACACCCAGTTGGTTTATGGGTTGGCTCCTGAACCGCAATTGCCGCGTATCCTGGTCGTTCCCTCATGCAGGCGTTTGTCGTAACTCATCGATTCTCCACACTAGATAGTATTGCGCTGCACTATGTTGCACTGATGACACATCCGTTTTCATGCTGATCATCAACGCGCCGCCGCGATGACGTTAACCTACTGTGGCGATGGCGACGGCGACGGCAGTGTCTGCGAGACACTGTCAGACACACTTGGAAGGACAAATGGCGGGCTGTCGGGCCGCCAGGTGGCAAGGGACTGCTCAGATTTAAGCACTACGGTCACCGACGCAGAGCCCATCAATGTGCTGCCGAGCTGCTAGGCGACAAGGGACTGTTCAAATTTGAGCACGACTGCCACTGGCGCCGAACCAATCAAACGCCGATAGGATAAACGAATAAAGCCATAGAAGCGGAGGTGGTAGTTGTCTCTATACACTTAGGTATAAATGTAAGGAAAATAAGATGTATAACGAAGTCGGTTGTGTGCGGTCCGTTTCCTGCGAAGTTTTTGTCTCGATTTTGTGTTGCACTATGTTACTTCATTTTTGTGCTCACCATTTTAAAGATCTTCACTTGCATTGCTCGGGCGCTGGTACTTTCGCAAAATCGATTGTAGTTCTTGGTTCGTTTGTGATCAGCCTTTCTCCTGAGACTTGCTTTTCCTAATTTGACGCAATTTCTCCAGTTTCCTACTAGTTCACGATGTGAAAAGGCTTCTCTAAGTCCCTTTGAATGTGTCCAACAGTATGTGTGGAGCTTCCAGTATGGAAGGTACTCTTAATTCAACGTAAAATGTTGCCATCAGAGCCTTCAAAGCAGATGACATATTACCTTCGAAGCTTGTAAGCCTTTCCGAGCCGGGCTGACTATGAACTTAAGAATCATATTATATTTGAACACAAAATATAAGGCACACGGTGCATAATTATTAATAATATCAACCACACCGAACCTTTCGGGTAGCTTTCAAACAGCCGGACTGCTGCGACCCAAATGGAACCCTCTGCTCAACTTGCATATCTACATCGCTGTCATATTTATGCTGCTGTAGGGGTGGCGGCTCTGCTGTCGGTGGGTTGTCGGGGGTGGTGGCGGGTGTGGGTGCGAGGTGTTGTGGGGGTGTGAGTGTTTGGGGTGAGTGGGGTGTGGGTGAAAGGTGTTCCTAATAGTGCTTAAACTCGGGGTGAGTGGCATGGGTGTGTAAAATGTATTTTGATCCAGCTTAAACTCGACTGAAACTGATTGAACTACTTGAACTAAATCGCTCCTTTGTTGATTGTGCCGAATATCAGTGGTGCATTGTGTGGTGTTTCGCCGCCACCTCCACCACACATTCCCCAAACCCCAGCCGACGTGATGTTGGTTTAAGTTACTGTCCCTAACACGAATTTATATATGTGCGAGGTCAAGGTTTTGGGAACACCATATAGATAAGTGAGAGTCTAGCCAGATTATAATTAATACGTTGCATTTAGAGAACTGAAGATAATTAAATTTGCCATTGGTTTGAATGACATGTCCAGTGTTTGACTTTTTGGACGCTAGTAGTAGTATAATTTTGTGCAATGTACCGCACGAAATAGGTGTCTGTGGTGAGCCCCAAGCGGCTTCCGCTGATCCTTAAATCTACCTACTCACGTTCATTCTCCTCATTCACTTCACATTCGCTCGCCCCATTCATGCTCTCCTTATTAATTAATGAATTGCTTGTCCCCAAATTCAGCTCCCGACCCCCGCCCCCCTCAGCGGTACACAAACGCATAGATCGACAGACCATTGCTCTAATTTTGATGGTACGTTGGCCGAACAAGTAAACCTTTCACTGCCAATCATGGCTGGTCGAGCCATTATTGGCAGCGTTCCTCGCCTAGACAAAGTCTGAACTGCAACGAGGGGCTCATCGTACTAGCTCGGAGGGCTGATGCAAATGCTCTGGTGTCTTTGATCGACATACTTAGCCTTAGATTCGATCGATGCCGCGCCGGGCCTTATTCGTCATACACTTGCGACCAGGTCCGACGTATCCCACGGGCGGGCACGGATCCCTACCACGTTGGGCACGTACCTGGCCTGGTCGTCGTTATACCGTAGCCGGCCCTACCATTTTTAGCCTCGGGGCTTATGGCATGCCAAACCCGCCCGTGTGTCCATTGTATCACTGCACCAACCGTGCCCACGTGCAGAGTTCGGGGGTGGACGAATTACCGGGCAGTGTTTTGCCTCTACCCTATAGTCCGGCGCCAGACTTCCGGCGAACGCAATGTGGTAGCCCCTTTGTCGGCCCCTCCCACGTGCATGCCATGTTCGCCCCCTCACCTGCACCCCTGGATCGCAGAGGCCAGCGGGATTTTGCGGTCAAAGATCCAGACCCCAGTGAACTAATGCCCCCGAAGTGTCCGTTCATCGCTCCCTCTCGCAATTAAGCATTATCCAAACGCACGTCATATATATAACAACAATAATATTTTTGAGAAATTGAACCGGCTTGAACACTCATTACCACCACCTGGAAACGTTCAGTTCATAGGAGGACGGCTCGCAGGTCGGCTGTCTCGCTTATAAATTTACTTCACCGTACAAATTAATATCAGGCAGGTATCCAAGCATAATTGTGTGAATCTTTCCACCTTGTCGGGAAGTACTCACGGTACTATCTCCGTCTACGGGTCGGCTGTTGATGACCCGGTCAGGGTGAAAAGCGCGGCGCACACCCCTCATCAGCCGCGGCACGGCTGCCATTTAAATTCTGGACGTAAATATCCTCCCCTCCTTGCACCTGGTCGCTGAGGTATTTACTACGCGGGTACAGTTTCAAGAGGGTCGTAGTTCTTACGTCCTCCATTGCGTTAATCCCCGCGGACGGTCGCTGACTGCTATCGGTTAGTTAGTTATTGGGGCCTTAGGGCGCATCGACTACTTTGGTCATGTAGCGCCCAGTCGGTGCACTCGATATTTGGTACTCGGCGGTACTCGGTACCCGGCGAATACAGATACTGCTATCAGTATTCGCCCCCTCGGAATTTGACCTAAATGATACCGGGTTCCTCACATAAGTTCGCCTGTGAACGCACAGCGGAAGGGTATCCTTTGAGTTTAGGTGAAGTTTGGATTGCAAAGAAAGGGATTGCACCACGGCGGGTGGGATAGTTACAATATTGTTTGCACTCCTGTTGCCTAAAGGCCGAACGTAATTTGATGGGAAGAGGAAGACAGAAAGTGTTGCAAGCATAATTGTGCTGCACTCAGTCTTATTTTACCCGGCCCTGCCCTGCCGCTCTTCCTGTCCATCACTGCCGAAATGCTACCACCGGTCTTTGCTGATGCCACCAGAGAATGTCTATGCTTAATCTAATATATATTTACCTTTACATACGCCGCATTGCATTAATCACACACACTGATCATACACTTCTCGCCATCTCTGACATCTCCGTCCACTTCCTCCCCATCCTGAATTTATCCTATTTGGTCCCCCCCCCCGACCATGAGACAGGTCCCTCCCAGTAATGAATTGGTGAGAAGGCAGAAGCTGCGGAAGATAATTTAGGTTGGTTCGGAAAGTTTTGGGAAAGAGGAAGACATGTCAGAAGTATAACACTCACATGCCCGATAGTGAGTGGCAAGTGGCCTCAGCTGAGCACTTCATCTCCTCCATCGGAGAACTCAGCCATCTGGCCACCGCTGGACGCCCCTGAGGCATCGGTCCGGCGTCCACCGCCGCGCGTCTCTCCATCCTCTCTGCGCGCCTTTCCCCTCATTTCCGTATGTCCTGTTCTGGTCTCTTGAAAAATGTATAGCCCCGCCTCTTTTTTTCTGTAGCCCACTCCCAGGGCTTTGGAGTGAGCTCGCGCTTTTGATTGGGTTTGCCTTTGCCACGGCGTTCTAGAAGGTTCTCCTGCACGCGGTCACCGACCTCACGGGCCGATGACCCTTCTGCCGGACGTGGTACAGCTGGTGTTTGAACCCCTGTCTGCCAGCTCAAGGTGCCAGGCCATTACTCGGGTTGTTGTTGCCGGAGCCGCCTTCTGATCTTGGTGTCGGCGCCACTCGCGTTTGCTTTTACTTCTCGGGGCAAATGTTTGTGAGGGAAGGGTGACTGGGGTCAGGCTGGACGTCTGACGGCCTGTTCGGGTGGGAAAAATGTGAAAGGTTCATGAGGAAAAAATGTAAACCTCCTTACAATAAGGAGTAAACCTCCTTACAACCCAAATAAGGAATTAAGTCGGCATTCATTTAGTGTCTATGGGTACCCTGCTTCTCAAACAGTTGGGAATAACAGAACTATCCTTCCTCGCCCAGAAGACGACAGCTTATTGATAATGTCTCGCCGTGTCGCCGAAGAAGATTATGGTTTATTTGGCAATGTTTTTCCGTCTCGTCACGCGGAAGGCTTTCATTTGGTGGCGATAGCAATGCCTTACCGTCTCGGACGACTGTAGCTTGGTGATAATGTGACAATAGTGATGCCTTACCGCCTCGTCTCGGACGACTGTAGCTTGGTGACAATAGTGATGCCTTACCACCTCCGACGACTGTAGCTTGGTGACAATAGTGATGCCTTACCGCCTCCGACGACTGTAGCTTGGTGACAATAGTGATGCCTTACCACCTCCGACGACTGTAGCTTGGTGACAATAGTGATGCCTTACCGCCTCGCTTCGGATGACTGTAGCTTGGTGACAATAGTTATGCCTTACCGCCTTGGACGACTGTAGCTTGGGGACAATAGTGGTTCCTTACCGCCTCGCTTCGGATGACCGTAGCTTAGTGACCAGGATACGTAGGACGTTAACCATGAACCCCAGATTAACCTGAGGACAAAGAGTACTTAGTAATGCATGATAGTAGACACTGCACAAGTTTCTAGGTCCAGTAATACTCTTTATGTGGGAAAACCTCGCAACAATCCGGTGGAAACCTTTCCTGATTACGTGCGTTGTGCTAGTGCATATATTTATGGGGGATCATTATACATTTGTTATCTGTCCCATGATATCCCTTTAATTTGTCTTGCAATGGAGAGAAACTAAAACAACAGGAAGCATATTCGCTCCACACACATACTTTTTTTTGCTATTTTTCATACGTAGCTAGAAATGACGAAATGTTTTAGTTGCACGATCCATTGACATCTCAATTTCATCAAGCACTCGCATGTCACAACATTGTAATCGAATGCCACGCCAACATGACTCGAGCAGACGCTGGTGTGATTTTCATCCATTTTTAAGGTCATGGGAAAGTAGTTTTGGCTGCATCCATTCGATGTCATTTTTGGGTCGTCTCATTTCATCTCGTGCGGATCCACCCTGCGGACATGATGACAGGACATGGCGAGACGGTAGGGCCTGACGTGCAAATCGTCTGTGGCGCGATGTAGGTCCCGGTTCACCAGACGGCTGGTGCTGTGGCTGGCAGGCTGATCTGCCAGTGGTCTCGGGTGTCGGGACCAGAGCGCCAGATTGAAAACGCTTGGGGCTGCCACCGCCTAGCGTTTCCAAACTAAATTATCATGCCGTTCGTCGATGCTTTGCGATGTCAAAGCGTTTCTAACGCTCCATTTGAAGCATATGCCATGGGCTAGGTGAGGCCAAGGCTTGACCACGCATTTGAAAACTAGGCAGAATGTTGGTTAAAGCCATTGCTACCACTATGCCCAAAGCAGAAATGGACGCCAAAATCGGATTAAAGACTTAAGATAATCTGAGATGTCGAGCCAAGCTAAAAATATGGTAATCCTAGGTCAACATAAATAAATGACCTCAAATGACCTTTTAATGGTGCGGGGACAATGTCCGAATAGAAATCCAGCCATCTACTTGCCTAACTCGCACAAAATATATCGCCTTAGATCACAATACTATGCCAAGTTGCCATCATCTGCAATTTCGTTCTTGCATGTTGGAAGGTATTTCTCTTGGCCAGTCATAGCTCAGTGACGTGACAGAACCCACAAAAAAATGACCAAAAGCTCAGAACGTTAGATGCCCAGATAGCATCGCAAATTTAACTCGGTTCCGTTGGGTTGTTCAGAAGCTTCCCATGAAAAACCTCACGATGGGTTGCATCAACCTTACTTCTACTAAAAAGCCTCCTTCCCCTCTACCGAAGATTGCATGGTCTTCTGGTACACGGAACTCACAGAACCCCCTCCCCCCCCATTATTCATTCTTTCAGCGCTGAGATAAGTTTTTTGCCTTGAAAAGCGCACATGTTTGAATCTATGCTACATGGGTCCGTGTTACTAGGAAGGTCAAATGCAATATATAATGTCCGACAAATAGGTGCATATCAAGTTATCCCGGACTTAATTATATTAGGAACGGAAGAACTGGCGACAATAATGCCCGCAAAAGCACATTACCTAAAGGTAAACTGGTCTTGTCCATTTGCAATTAAATACGAATGGAAGCCATTAAATGCACGGACATTAAGGTGAAATTGGTATCTGAAACGAGAACTATATTAGTTCCATTTCAGCACTGCGTGAATGTATCTTCAACCTCTTGCCGCTGCCATCACCGGGAACAGACGACACCCTGTTCTCACCACGAAACAGGCCAGCTTCGGCGCGTCCAGAATCCAGGAGAGATGATGGATATTGAGCATCCAGCAGAGTTCGTCTTCGAGTAGGACCTTGGCAGCGCTCCAGCCGCCGACAAACAGCACCGGAACTCCTGAGGCACACCATGTAGTTATCTTCGACTGTGGCCGCGACACATTGGCGTGCAAGCTCACATCCACACGAGACATGGTGTGCTGAACTCAGACTCCAATTAGTTTTTGCAATGTCAATTTCCCAGTACCGGCGCGACGGCCATAAGCGTGCCGTCACGAGAGTTTCTGTAATGGAGGCACCCCAGGCACCGGTGTGACGGGTCGTACCGGTGCGAGGGTTTCTGTAATGGAGACACCCCAGTCACCGGCGTGACGGGTCGTACCGTCGCGAGGGTTTCTGTAATGGAGGCACCCCAGGCACCGGTGTGACGGGTCGTACCGGTGCGAGGGTTTCTGTAATGGAGACACCCCCGTCACCGGCGTGACGAGTCGTACCGTCACGAGGGTTTCTGTAATGGAGACACCCCAGCACCGGTGTGACGGGTCGTACCGTCACGAGGGTTTCTGTAATGGAGACACCCCCAGCACCGGTGTGACGGGTCGTACCGTCACGAGGGTTTCTGTAATGGAGACACCCCCAGCACCGGTGTGACGGGTCGTACCGTTGCGAGAGTTTCTGTAATGGAGACACCCCAGGCACCGGCGTGACGGGTCGTACCGTCACGAGGGTTTCTGTAATGGAGGCACCCCAGGCACCGGTGTGACGGGTCGTACCGGTGCGAGGGTTTCTGTAATGGAGACACCCCAGGCACCGGCGTGACGGGTCGTACCGTTGCGAGGGTTTCTGTAATGGAGACACCCCCGTCACCGGCGTGACGGGTCGTACCGTTGCGAGGGTTTCTGTAATGGAGACACCCCCGTCACCGGCGTGACGGGTCGTACCGTCACGAGGGTTTCTGTAATGGAGACACCCCCAGCACCGGTGTGACGGGTCGTACCGTCACGAGGGTTTCTGTAATGGAGACACCCCCAGCACCGGTGTGACGGGTCGTACCGTTGCGAGGGTTTCTGTAATGGAGACACCCCCGTCACCGGCGTGACGGGTCGTACCGTCGCTAGGGTTTCTGTAATGGAGACACCCCCGTCACCGGTGTGACGGGTCGTACCGGTGCGAGGGTTTCTGTAATGGAGACACCCCCAGCACCGGTGTGACGGGTCGTACCGGTGCGAGGGTTTCTGTAATGGAGACACCCCAGGCACCGGCGTGACGGGTCGTACCGTTGCGAGGGTTTCTGTAATGGAGACACCCCCGTCACCGGCGTGACGGGTCGTACCGTCACGAGGGTTTCTGTAATGGAGACACCCCAGCACCGGTGTGACGGGTCGTACCGTTGCGAGGGTTTCTGTAATGGAGACACCCCCAGCACCGGTGTGACGGGTCGTACCGTTGCGAGGGTTTCTGTAATGGAGACACCCCCAGCACCGGTGTGACGGGTCGTACCGTTGCGAGGGTTTCTGTAATGGAGACACCCCCAGCACCGGTGTGACGGGTCGTACCGGTGCGAGGGTTTCTGTAATGGAGGCACCCCAGGCACCGGTGTGACGGGTCGTACCGGTGCGAGGGTTTCTGTAATGGAGACACCCCCAGCACCGGTGTGACGGGTCGTACCGGTGCGAGGGTTTCTGTAATGGAGACACCCCCCGTCACCGGTGTGACGGGTGCGAAGAACCGGTGCGAGGGTTTCTGTAATGGAGACACCCCCAGCACCGGTGTGACGGGTCGTACCGTCACGAGGGTTTCTGTAATGGAGACACCCCCAGCACCGGTGTGACGGGTCGTACCGTCACGAGGGTTTCTGTAATGGAGACACCCCCAGCACCGGTGTGACGGGTCGTACCGTTGCGAGGGTTTCTGTAATGGAGACACCCCCAGCACCGGTGTGACGTGTCGTACCGGTGCGAGGGTTTCTGTAATGGAGACACCCCCAGCACCGGTGTGACGGGTCGTACCGTTGCGAGGGTTTCTGTAATGGAGACACCCCCAGCACCGGTGTGACGGGTCGTACCGGTGCGAGGGTTTCTGTAATGGAGACACCCCCAGCACCGGTGTGACGGGTCGTACCGTCGCGAGGGTTTCTGTAATGGAGACACCCCCGTCACCGGTGTGACGGGTCGTACCGTTGCGATGGTTTCTGTAATGGAGACACCCCCAGCACCGGTGTGACGGGTCGTACCGTCGCGAGGGTTTCTGTAATGGAGACACCCCCAGCACCGGTGTGACGGCGGTAAGCGCGCTGTTTCAAGGCCAGACACTGACCATCGTATCCGGAGTACGCGGGTGACGCGTGTGTACGTGTGACAAAGTGGCCGGACGATTCCACTCAACTCCCAGACTGTGCAGCGACGATGGAGTCGAGGCATCCGGCCAAACGTCGCCCCGGATCTTATGCCGAGTCCATCAAGTCGAAACATCCATCTCACTCCTCTTCGGATCTATGTCGAGTCGATTCGATCGAGTATAGTCGAGACATCTTGCTCGCTCCTTTCTTAAACTTATGTCGAGTCGATCGAGCTAACACATCCGGCCACTATTCTCCCTTCCTTGTGCAAATGTTATTATTAATTTCGCCGACAGTGTACGCATTTCGAGAACGTGACCAGCCCATTCGACACTTTGGCACACTATAATTAGGTTTGAGATACGTGAGTGCGAACGATTGTTGTTTAGAAGCATGCAGAACCACGATGAGCATTTGTGCCGCTGTTGAAGCGAGTAAGCTTTGCAAACAAAGTTAGAGCAAGTGAACATATAGGTTAAGTGGAGCATTGCACTATCATGGCGTTACATTTACATACAACCATAGAGTGATAAGGTGTTCAGACTTAATAAGAGCCACAACTAAAATGATGATCTACGCTTAGCTATGTCATAAGCAGCCGCGCTAAGCGAGAACAACATGTTCAGCAGTCGCATCTGCCTTTTTCATCAAGATCGTACAGGCTATATGCCATATCATTCATTGCACCACGAACTTAGAGAAAATGGTAATTTGTCCCAAATTACCTATCCCCGATAAAGACATAAAATATTAGTGCAACTATGAGCCACAAGGGCCCTTCTTGGTTGCGCTCTGTACACACAACCAGTTGCCCACCAAATCCGTCAACCAGCCCTCCCTGTAATACTGAAAAGCAAACCCTCTATTCTTATAATGATTGTCTACGCTGTTTTTAGAGATGTTCAATGTGCTGCTACTTACACTGGTTTCTGGCAGCTGGTTCCAATGTTTTACTACCCTGTTGGTGAAGAAAGACTGTCTTAACCTTGTTCTGTTGTGGTTAGCTTTAATTTTGAATTGATGGCCTCTAATTGCATCATTTCTGTTAAATTCAAACATTTCCCCAAGATATCCCCACCCCTGACCATGGACAAATTTAAAGAACTCGATGAGATCTCCTCTCAGCCCTCTGTATCCAAGTGAAAACATATTCAATTTCTTCAATCTTTCCTCATATGCCAGGTTGCTTTTAACATTAACCATTTTTTAGCCCTCTTTTGTATTCAATATGGCCACTGCCTCAGCAGCGAAGACATATTTTTAGGGTAAACGTTTGGAAATCGTACTGATGTCAACGCCTACTTTTTCTTCGTGCTTGGATTCGCCAATCAACGTGAGTGTTTTGCGGTCGTTGAGAGCAGCATATCCGTTGAAGGCGTAAACAATATCAGCCGGCGTGACGTCAGACTTCCTACACGAGATCACGTGCTCGACAGTTGGCTGACCGAAGGCCCAGAATGGCCGAGCGGGCGGCCAAGCTGCAGTGGCTGGCGTGGTGAGATTGAAATCTGGAAGAGCGGTGGCAATTTGGATGTTAGATGGGGTGAATTTGTGCCCAGATGGGCTCTTGTGGCATCTGTCCGGCCGATAGGACCGCTGTGCCGGGTGGGTTTGAATGCGGTGTGTGGTAGCTTCGACTGTGATGTGGTAGCCCCAGAGCTGTTGCATCCTCCTGAAGGTGAAGCTACGGGGGCATGCGTTTGTCGACGAGATGCGCTTGCGTCTATTGCTCGTGCTGCTCGTGGCCCGCATTGTGTTTGACCAGATTCAGATATCGGCAGCACAGCAGCTCGATATTCGTCGCATCCAATGTCAATGTCTGATACGCACCTGGCCCAATTGCCAACATTAGTCCAGTGAACTGCTGAAATGAGTGTCTCACAAAACTGTTGGCAAAATTTATATCGGTCAGTGAGCACCAGTCACTTCAGAAGGAATGGTGGATGCATTTCGGCGAGGAGAGGCCCTTCGAGATGATAAGTCGCATTATGATGAAAGACCTTTGCCTGACAACTGGAAAGCCATGGGTCACAAACTCACACATTTCATTATGTGGCTTGCGAATGAGTCATATATTGCACCGTAGCGTCTTGTAGCGTGCCGTGCAGCTACACCCAGGGGTGTAGCTGCACTAGACGCAGCAGAGCTACTGCTTTTACAGGCCTATGCCCAGGCTGCAAGCCAATACGGACTTCATGTCTTGTTAAATCTGCAGTTGAGCATAAACTCGCCGAATCGCTGCGATTGCCCATGTGGTGAGTTTTGAATATGCACGTTTCCGGCAATCGCTAGCAGCCTGGTGCAAGGTGTTCGCGGTGCAATCCGTAGTCACAGCAAGTGGAGGCCATTGGTGTGCCGATCAGCGAATCCAGGAGGGTTGGCTGGTTATTTGGGCTTTGGGGCGCATCGACTGCGTTGGTCATGCAGCGTCTAGGAACCCAGGAGGGAAGTAAGGGTAAACACCCACATCCTGCCGTTGCTCACCAGGTTTGAGGTTTCAGTCTGATGAGTCACCACTTCCTTGCAAAACGAATATGCTTCTTCAACTGCTTTGAATCCCCTCCCCTCCCTCCGAAGGCAAAGTAATTTCACCAGCGAGAATGAGGGGGTATTGAGCTTTAGTTTTTTTTTTTTTAAGCTCAGGGCCGCATCGACTGCTTTGGTCATACGGCGCCCATTAGTTTCAGTAATAATGACAGGCTAAATGCTAAACGTTTGGCCATACACATATTTGAGTGCCTAACAGTGTTAAGGGTACAGTGATTGGCATACTTGGGCAGCCCTGTGTCTTCGCAACCGTTGTTTATGAAATGCGATGTCTTTGTCTCCTTGAGAATGATAAACATATGAATGGAACCCAGGATTTGTGCTCAAAACAGCCCTGATCGAGCAGTCCCATATGCGCCAAGGCGATCGATCACGCATATTTCACTTCAGCCATATTCTATTAAACTGTGTGTGGAGATATACAAGATAACTGTGTGGTTCAGATGTGCACGCTCACACGCAACGCGCATACATACACAAACCAAATACTTCGCGTGCTGTTTGGCATCGTGACGTGTCTGACCCACATGACCAGCCCGATGAGCAGGGCATTATGTCAGGCTTGAATCACTGTACGGAGGAAATCCCGCGGCAGGCAATGCGCTCATGATCGACCAATCGATCAGGCCACCTGCCGCCGCCCGGACGATCCTGGACAGCCGGCCGGTTCACGCCTACGGAGCGGCGACCTGGACCGGCAACCAGGGCGGCCGTTCCCCGGAGCCGGCGCCGGTATCTGTCTGCTGGCCGAGTGTACACAGAAGCGTGAAGCGTGTGACCGGCTGGTGTCAGACGCGCCGCCGCCGGGCACCAGGACGAGTGGAGAGGTGCTCAAACAGTGCCGGCGGCTCTGAGAGCCCGGCGCCAGCTGAGAGCTGCCGCGCGAGGCTCGCGCACAGCCTCAACAGTGAGGCGATGATGGCTGGGCACTTGGTGTCGCGCTGTGGCCTCGGTAGCACGGGGGGCGCAACCGAGTTGCTGCGGCCGGCTCAGGGACTGGCCAGCGTCGGCAGAAGCGGCGGTGGGTGTCGTTGGTGACGACCGGCTTGACGCCATGCTCCAGTGCGGTTGGTACGAACTATAATTATCGGCACCTCTGCGTGAGCTCCGACTATGCGGTGGTGAGAACAGACCTGGTGCTGCGTCGTCACTTGCCTACCAAGACCCGGCCATTATTGGCTCATATCGCCACACAGGTTGCATGTATTGGGTCACCACGTGCGTAGCTGGGTGTAACCCTCCCGGGAATAAACATTCCAGGGATCTGGGGGGGGGGGGGGGGGGGCGGCGGCGGAACGTTCAGCATTGAGCCAGCCAACCGTGCAGCATTCGACAAAGCGTATTCTTATCGGAGTGCCGTGCCTTGGGCAACAATCAGGATCGCAACCCGAGGAAGGGTCACACACTGATCAGGATGCTAGTAGAAATATGCTCGATATTCGGCTTAGTTGGAAGCCAAGCGATGAGCTTGAGCCAACGCCATGTTGTCATCACTAAGAGGCGACGCGTTGGCTTCTCTGGTCGCAAGCAGCTCGAGGAAATGCATTTGCGTGTGGCGTTGGTGGTGTTCAGTACCGTCCACATGCTTACATACTGTCTCTATATCCCTACAACGCTACACTAACACGTCTGAATCACGATCACCCTGTACGCATGGGTGAAGTGTGTAGCAATGTAGGTAATCCAGCCGAGATGTCAGTCTGAACACACTGAGGGCATCACGTCCACCAGACCCCGGGCCCTCCTCCAGTCAACGGAGACTCATGTCATTCATCTGTGAAAGCCACGGCATGCGGTTGGGTGGTTGGTTATTGGTTTTACGACACATCGACCGTTGAGTCATGTAGCGTCGCCAATTTCTCACGCCGATTGGTCGCGGGCGAAGAGTAGCAACAGGTGAGACTCGAACCCACCACCTTTCGATTGTGGGACGAGCAACGTACCCCTAGACTACTCGTCCCTTACGGCATATGACTGTGTATGTTTGTCAGCGTCATTTTTAGCATGAGTGCCAGTGTGTCGGTGTGAGTGTCAGTGTGAGTGCCAGTGTGAGTGCCAGTGTGAGTGCCAGTGTGAGTGCCAGTGTGAATGTCAGAATGAGTATCAGTATGAGAGTGGGCGTATGTGTTGGATGGACACACGCACTTGTCAGCTGTTAAGACGCAGGACGATTACCAGTATCGTATATACACTGCAATCGCACCACATCCGAGGTCCGTTGCTGAATACCGATGACCAAAACCTGAATATAGATTCTTCAGAGATGATATTTCACTCTTTCTGAATGGGTTAATTCTGTTTTTGGCCGGAAATCGGCTAAAGCATGACTTGTTTTGCTTCAGTTCACACACACACACACACACACACACACACACACACACACACACACACACACACACACACACACACACACACACACACACACACACACACACACACACACACACACACACACACACAAACAACAAAAAACAACAAAAACAAAAACACACACAACACAAAACACAAACACACACACACAAACACACACACACACACACACACACACACACACACACACACACACACACACACACACACACCGCGTCGACATGCCCGCAACTAACCACCACGTACCCCAGCCCAATGTGAAGAACACGGCCGTGCGGAATGGCTTGACGAACGGCCTGGCGATCGAGTGGTGAAGTCCCAGCCCGACGGCCAGCATCCACGTCCAGGAGCTGAGCACAGCATACTTGTAGGCCAGCTGCAGCAGACGGCAGCCGACACCGCCGTCTGGGTCCCCAGCCGTCTGCAGAGGTCACGAGGTCACCGGTCACGGGTCACGGCCAGGTCCGCACAGAGGCCACCGTGTGAGGCGGTCAACCGGTCATGTGGCACAATACGAGTCGGTGCGATGCCGCAGAGGTGTGGCTTTGCGGAGGTTATTAGTGCATTCTTCACACAATAAAATTACTCCTCATAATCATGATTCACGATTTCGCTCATGTGATGACATTCACAAAATAGTCGTGGTCGTGCAGGTAGGCTTGGGTGCTCGAGGACCATTTCATAAAAAATAATCGTCCGACTGCTGATTGAGATGTACTTCTCAGACGAGCTTTATACGTGGGTCTACACACGTGCCCTGAATTTAACCCCCGCTTGGGAGACTTAATCCACTAGGAGGCGTTTTGCTTGGAGCTTAAAGTGACGTCACTGCTCGATTGCGGCGCGATGCGTCATCTACGACGTCATTTGGTCGGCTTTCAGTTGACCTTTCCGGTTGGTGACTAATGGGAGGGCGTGTGTCGACTCGAAACGCCGTCTTGTTACGACAGGGAACGCGATTGTCGCTTGTGGCGACTCAAAACGCCGTCTTATTACCTCAGGGAGGGTGATTATTGGTCGGTTCCACTAACTGAACTATCCTGGTGGAGCCGGGTGGAATCTGCCAATACGAGTATATAATCCTACGAGACAAAGTAAAATTATGTACTAAGGCTGCATGGTAGCGGGGGGAAGTGTATGGAGGTCCTGTGATAGCGAGGGACAGTGTACGGGGGCTGTGTGGAAGCGAGGGACAGTGTACGGGGGCTGTGTGGAAGCGAGGGACAGTGTATGTAGGCTGTGTGGAAGCGAGGGACAGTGTATGGAGGTCCTGTGATAGCGAGGGACAGTGTACGGGGGCTGTGTGGAAGCGAGGGACAGTGTATGTAGGCTGTGTGGCAGCGAGGGACAGTGTATGTAGGCTGTGTGGCAGCGAGGGACAGTGTATGTAGGCTGTGGAATCAGGAAAATAAAGCCAAACAAGGCAGCAGGACCTGATGATATTTATGCTAGGGTGTTGCGTGAAACTGAAAGGGAACTGGCATTTCCACTTAGTATAATATTTTGTAGATCAGTTTCACAAAATGAAATTCCAACCGATTGGAAAAGGGCAAAAGTAGTTCCTATTTTCAAGAAAGGAGAAAGAGGGAAAGTTGAAAACTATAGGCCAGTAAGTCTCACATCCCTAGTCTGCAAGGTACTCGAATCAATTATCAAGGATAGAATAGTTAGTTATCTGGAAGGTAGCAGATTGATTCAAGATACTCAACATGGGTTTAGAAAAGGACGATCGTGTCTCACAAACCTCTTGGACTTTTTGAACTTCGCCACAGAACAATTTGATCAGAGAAATCAGGTTGATGTAGCATATCTTGACTTTAGTAAGGGCTTTAACAAGGTACCCCATAAACGGTTAATGATACAGCTTCAGTCCCATGGTATTGCAGGTAGCATCTTAAAATGGATAGAGTTGTGGCTTTCAGATAGACAGCAAAGAGTGATGCTAAATGGTACAAAGTCATCATGGCAAAATGTTCTTAGTGGAGTCCCCCAGGGGACAGTACTGGGGCCACTACGGTTCATTATATTTGTAAATAACATTGAAAGTGGCCTAAAGCAGTAAAGTTTTGAAATTTGCGGATGATTTGAAGGTCTTCAGGGCAATAATAGGTCAAGATGAGCATATCTCGCTGCAAAAAGACTTAGACGAACTTGTGAAGTGGTCCGAAGAATGGCAAATGAAATTTAATTTTGATAAGTGCAAAATCATGCATGTAGGTAAGCAGCATATGAAGGCTCCATACTTGATGGGTGGCCAAGTGCTATCAGTGACTCAACAGGAGAAGGATTTAGGTGTTATTATAAACACAAAACTGGGGGCATCAGAACAGACTAAGGAAGCCAGGAAGAAGGCACTGAGAATGATCGGGGCAATAAATAGGAATGTATCATACAGAAGTGAGGAAGTGATCAGGAAGCTTTACTGTGCATACGTCAGGCCACATTTGGAATATTGCATCCAAGCTTGGTCTCCTAGCTATGAAAAAGATTGTTGGCTTTTAGAGAGAGTACAAAAGAGGGCTACAAAAATGGTTAATGGCATAAGCAACCTGGCATATGAGGAAAGATTGAAGAAATTGAATATGTTTTCACTTAGATATAGAAGGCTGAGAGGAGATCTCATCGAGGTCTTTAAATTTGCCCATGGTCTGGAGAGGGGACACCTTGGGGAAATGTTTGAATTGAACAGAAATAATGCAATTAGAGGTCATAAATTCAAGATTAAAGTTAACCACAGCAGAAAAAGGTTAAGGCAAACTTTCTTCACCAACAGGGTAGTAGAACACTGGAACCAGCTGCCAGAAAACATTGTCAGTAGCAGCACATTGAACATCTTTAAAAACAGCATGGACAATCATTATAAGAATAGAGGGCTTGTTTTTCAGTATTACAGGGAGGGCTGATTGACAGATTTGGTGGGGAACTGGTTCAGTGTACAGAGTGCAACCAAGAAGGGCCCTTGTGGCTCATAGTTGCACTAATCTTTTATGTCTAAGGGACAGTGTATGGAGGCTGTGTGGTAGCGAGGGACAGTGTATGGAGGCTGTGTGGTAGTGAGGGACAGTGTATGAAGACTGTGGTAGCGAGGGACAGTGTATGGAGGCTGTGTGGTAGCGAGGGACAGTGTATGGAGGCTGTGTGGTAGTGAGGGACAGTGTATGAAGACTGTGTGGTAGCGAGGGACAGTGTATGGAGGCTGTGTGGTAGCGAGGGACAGTGTATGGAGGCTGTGTGGTAGTGAGGGACAGTGTATGGAGGCTGTGTGGTAGTAAGGGACAGTGTATGGAAGCTGTGTGGTAGCGAGGGACAGTGTATGGAGGCTGTGTGGTAGCGAGGGACAGTGTATGGAGGCTGTATGGTAGCGAGGGACAGTGTATGGAGGCTGTGTGGTAGTGAGGGACAGTGTATGGAAGCTGCGTGGTAGAGAGGGATGGACAGTGTAGGATGATAGTATGAGGAGGTCGTGCGGGAGGTAGAGGAAAATGCGTCAACGTCAGATGTTCTGGAAGCGTAGATCAGTGCGGGTGTTTTTTCTTCAAAGATTCCATCGTTGCATCGTTGTTGAACAAATCCATTATGTCATGTCTGAGTAGTGCTACAGTTGGTACCCACGCAAGGTAAGAGCACAACTGGATGTATGGGAGGCAAGCCTTAGATGTATGTCGTATGTCGTATGTCGTCCCACTGTGCGACGACATACGACGCGACAATGACATGTGTAACTGGTGTATCAGTGTACACTTGCGGCCAGTACAGCAGCGTATGACATCGCACATGACAAAGTGTCACTAATGTCGTAGTGGTAAGCCCGTGCAACTCAGTGCAAACCCGCGCAACTCAGTAGTAAGCCCATGCAACTCAGTGGTGATGCCGTGCAACCCAGTGGTAATCCCGTTGGTTGGTTGGTTATTGGATTTACGACACATCGACCGTTGAGTCATGTAACGTCGCCAATCTCTCACGCCGATTGGTCGAGGGCGAAAAGTAGCGACAGGTCAGACTCGAACACACAACCTTTCGATTGTGAGACAAGCAACTTACCCAAAGACCACTCGTTCCCTACTGGTAATCCCGTGCAACTCGGTGGCAAGCCCGTGTAGTTCAGTGGCGATCCCGTGTAACCCAGTGGTAATCCCGTGCAACTCAGTAATAAGCCCGTGTAGCTTAGTGGTGATCCCATATAAATCAATGCTAATCCCGTGTAGCTCAGTCGGAATACTGTACAACTCAGTGGTAAGCCCGTGCAACTCAGTGGCACGCCCGTGTAACTCAGTGGTAAACCCGTGTAGCTCAGTGGCAAGCCTGTGAAACCTGACACCCACACCGTGGCGCAGTTTGACTTCGCTTTGCAATGGTAATGGCACGTGCCGTTACTTCCTTTGTTTCTGATTTTGGTGCGGATAAGTAGTGGCCCGAAACGTTCCGTACTCTAGAAAAAGATAGCAACATCCTTTTAGGGATACACAAATATTCTTTCTTGCCCATGATTCAGAGTGGCATTTTCTCATACGTCCACCAGGATCCATACCCAGCCACAGATCTAAGATTACACAATATATGTATCCATCACCTAAGGTTTCAAGACATTTGGTGCATTAGCTAATGAGTATATTAAAATGTTTTGTGTTAATTCCCATGGTAGAAGTTCATTTCAATGTACATATTTCCATGGAATCTAAAACCTCACGTGGCATCAATTCGCTACTGTACTCAACATATCCACGGAAATGAAGACTGCCCTCTGTGGAAACACGATTCATTGTACGATGTTTCATTTTCAATACTTTCACAAATGATTGATATTCCCAGTACATCATGTTTTAACGTGGAAAGACTTGTGATCATGGACACAGAATGGTGTAATATATAAAGTATGGAATCCAACACAGGGTGAAGTAATGCGAAATAAATCAGGCGAGTGAGGGCATTGACCACGATGAAAATGTAACCCAATCTAGGTCTGACTGCCAACATCCATCATGCAGACTCCGAAGGAGGTCATGCCCTTCCATCTCGAGACCTGCTCCATGCGGTTGCGGAGAAGCCTCGGCCGCAGAGTCAGAGTTATTTCCATGCGCACCGCATCACGGCACCCACCCGGCGAGGGAGCACCTTCTGTCTCGCGCAACTGGGGAGGGACAAACTGGGGAGGGACAAACTGCGCCGCATCATGGCGACCTTCTGGCCGAGGAGCGCGCACCTCGCCTCGCGGAACCGGTATCACAAGTACTACAGCTCACGATTTCCACAGCTCACAGGTGCCAAAATTAGTTATGAATTATATCGCTAGATGGCACTGAAGGGCTCACAGCACCAGAGCTTACCCGTGTGCCGACAAATGGCAGGAACAAGTGGTGGCTTCATTGCTCCAAAAGGCTGAATACCTAACGACGGTATTCAGAACTATTTTGAGCACTGACGAACCGGGAAACTTACGAGCTGATGCAGTCGTACGCTCACTCCGTCTGGGGTATTTGATAAGTCATCTGGCAACTTTTTCATCTTTATCTGGAAACCAAATCTGGCATATTTAAGCACTTACGAAATGGGGTACTTGTGAGCCGGAGAACTTGTGAACTCCTCCCCGCACAACAGATATGCTGGGAGGTACAAATTGCACTGCATCGCAACCGTTCGTCGGTCGGCGCGGGCGGAGCGGCTAAGTGGCCAACAGTGCGACTCCGCATGGTCAGAGCGGACGGGCGAACCATAGGTGAAACAATTGTCCAGCCGGTCACCTACAATCACTGGCGCATCCAGGGAGGGGCCATTCTGGCCACCATCCCACCCCACCACCACCTCCCACCCGAACCACTTAATAGCCGGCTACAGTGTCCTTTGGCCCTCAAAAAGCCAACAGAAAAAACTAAATAAAAATGCAGTAGCCTTTGTGGAGGTTAAAAACATTGCGTCTTGATTCAAAATCTCCAATTTTAAAGCTTTTTAAAATAATAAAATAATTGTTTGGAAGCCAATATCGTAGCATAGTAGATTCTGATACACATCGAGGGCTTCATGCTGCTCAAGTTCTGCTCACAGTAAGAGTTGACAAAATCGGATCTGCCAGTGTATACACATGCACGAACGTTGACGAGGTTCAAGACGTTGAACGTGAACGTGAGCGTAAACGTTTTGGTAAAAAAGGAACAAAATCCGGTAACTTAAAAACGATGGAGGGGGCCCCTACGCAGTACATTCTGTTATCATGCATTATTATTCTTAAAAATGTCCCTTTGCCAAATAGTGGTCGAAATCGGTGATTGTAACCAAAAATAGTGAGGGAATGGACACCTTCCAGATCCGCTCGACCCCTGCCCTGATGCAATTCCTAAGTACGCCACTGAGGGAGGGGGTGGGGTTGATGATGGAAACCGAAAGTTCCCCCCCCCCGCAAAACCGGTTAGGTAGATCCGCCAGTGCCTACAGTACATGAGACACCAGGCTGTCACATGTTGATTACTCACAGTAAAACCCGTACATCAGTGTGCGAGCGCGAATTATCCAGGATAGTTAGTTATTTGGGTTATCTCGGGCAAGAAATGCCCATTATCCCGGATAGATGCTAAAATGGAGCAAAGAAGAGTGTCTTGGTTTATATATGATCTTCAATTTTGTATTCAGTCACTTATATCTCTCCGTTCAGCAGCATGTACAACTGCAGGTCGACGTAACGCACTAGCTGCTACTACACTGATGCAGGCTGGACAAGACACTGGTCTGGTCACCAATAGTGATCCTAACGGTAGCGAAATGTAAAAGTAGGAAATTGATCACACTTTTGCTGTATGTTCATGGCGCATCCGCCATGAACATATGGCGAAGAATAAGACTAACCACGTACAGACCACAGGGGTGTGTCTTTGCATGCTTTTTTTGGAGGGTCCCTCTGCCGAATGTTGGATCTGCCCCTCCCCATGGCTTCAACTTTTAACATGGAAATCCATTTGGATCTGCCAATTGCCTTCATGTATCGTCATACAATTTTCAGAAACCTACGCCTATGACAGGTCAACAGAGATAACCTATGCTGAATATTAGCATACTCATGAATTGCTTAATTCCTTGTGATCAAGCGAGAAGAAACCCTGACTAAAATTCGAGAATACAAGGGGTCAATAAATGTCTTGAGCATATTCGTAGCAGTGCGCGGAACTACAGCCGCAGGTAGTGACCGAATATCGTACATTATCCCGTCTATTTAATCTTTCCACAGCCAGTCACGGCGTATGCACGTACATATACACGTGGCGCGGCGCCCGACTGGCGCCGGCTACCTCTGCGTAGCCAGTTCACTTCGGTGGGCCGACAGACACACACACACACACACACACACACATATATATATATATATATATATATATATATATATATATATATATATATATATATATATATATATATATATGAGTATATATAGTACACAGCTACGATATCGCAGTTAATACACAGTGGTGTCGCTGACTTAGCGCGGTCAGCACTGACGTGCGCCAGAGTGGCTGACTTAGCCAGCATACTCCTGGGCGAAGGCTGAAGTGATTGTTTCATCAATCCATATATTGCTCCAACGTGATCAAAGGTCAGGTCAAGAGGTCAAAAGCCGTCCAATCTACAAACAAAATGTATTAGCTTGTCTTGGGGACAGCATGGCTTTACTTTCAAACTGATGTGCAAAAATGTATTCTTAGTTTAACTTCCTTTCAAAGATGCACAATATGCCACACTTTGTTTCTTATTGGTGAGATATCCCTCGCCAAAGGTATCAATGTTACTTATTGAAAAAAGCGCTGAGGGAGGTTATAATAAAAATGGTTCACTGGATCTCACGGAAGTTTCGGCCGACGTGTTTAGAGCCTATGACTACACCGTCACCAGATTGTAGTCTTCGTCAGAATTTGGAGGGTGAATTGCGTTGGCCGATCTGTCGTGGAACAAACCAGCTAACGACCCGTTTAATGACGAGCACTTCTATCATTGCAGCAGTGGTGTAACAAAGGTGATAAGCAGATTTTTTTTTCTTGGGGAGGGCGATCTATTGCATTATTTTTAAAAAATCCCGGATTTCAACCACTGTTTTTCAAAGGGGTCGACCTATATTTTTCATATCAAACAGTTAGTCCCAACTATTGGGGGTTTTTTTCCCCTTTTTTTTTTTTTAATGTTTTTTTTTTTTTTTTTTTTTTACCCCCCCCCCCCCCCCTTTTTTTATGTTTTTTTCTGAGAATTTTCGAAGATCACGATGCGTACACTTAATGAGCAGTCTTTTTTGTTCATTGTCCAGGACCATGTCCCTTTGTGAGAGCCCCAGCCGGTTTGCGAGGCCCTATGCGGTCTCATGGCCCCGGAATGCTTTGAAGGTCAACGTTGTTTTTCTTATAATGATTTCCCGGTATGTTTATTTAGAGTCACAAAGTATGCTTTTAGGCCCTGCTGCTTTTTGCGGGACTCGATACGTGTTTTCAGGGCCCGGAACATTTTCGGCCTTCCATTTTGCTCTTAGAGTCCTGCTGTGTATATTTGGAGCTCTTAAGGCACACTCCAGAATGATTTTGGGGCTCCGGTTTAACTTCTCGGGGTTCCGACGCGACTTTTCGTGCTTGGCGCGTGACTTCGGGAGTTTCGACACCGGTTTGCTCGGGTCGACACAATGTGTAGTGACTTCTTATTTTTAATTTCGAGTACCAGCCCGATTTTCCGAGCCCCGGCCCCAAATTTGTGCACCCGGCAATTTTTTTCCTATCTGCGGTACGTTTTTCGGTGTCGTACGACTTTTGAAGGAATCTGGTGATATGTTCGGGGGGCGCCAGAGCGATTTTCCTGGCTCAGATGTGTACTTTTCGGAACCTCTCCTAAATTTGGAGGGTTCCGATTTGATTTTTGTCGGGTCCCGTTGCGATTTTTCGCACCACCCTGCGCTTACTTGGGGCCATTGACACCCCTTTCGTGAGCCTAGATAGGAATTTTGATGGTCTGACCCGAATTTGTGGGACTATCGATGGGAATTTTGGATCCGAAATGTGATATTCGTGGGTGGGATTGCGGCCCGGTGTGAGTTCGCGGGGCGTGTGGTAATTAGCTGGGCCCCAGCGCAATTTTGGCGGTACCCGGTGTAAATGTTTGGGTCCAGCGTTAGTTTTTTTGTGCCAGCTGGTTTTATTACAGCCCCTTACGTGGAATCTGTGGTTCCGACGCGAATGTATGGACCAAAAGCGATTTCTGGCGACCTCGGCGCGGTTCTTCGGAGCCAAACCCTTCGATTCGATGGAATCCATTTGTTTTTTTATCTCTTTTTTTTGTAAGCCACATTCGCAGTATTTGTAGGGCCCGGCACACTTCTTCGGGCCCCCAGTCCAACTATAAATTGAATTTACTGCGCCACTATGCTACGAAGCAAAACGACCGGATGATAAATATAATCCTTACTCAACGATAACACGGAACTGTAAGTTGCCACCATAACCGCCGATAATTTTTCACATCAGTTAACCACGACGGTGGCCGAGTAGCAGGCTTTGTTTCGACTCTGACCGGCGGTCATCGGGCAGCCCCCGGTGACCACAGCCACTATCGCGGCCAGACGACGATGACGACGCGTCACTCGCCGCAAACAGACGCGCTGGCCGTTCGAGCGTCAATATTGACGCTAGCGTCTCACGGCAATGTTGACGCTCGCATCTCGCGGCCGACGAGCCGCCGATTATCAATGTTTGGCGAGACGATTGGCTCGCCGCCGTTCCGCTTCATCGACACCGTTTGAAGTGACGAGGGGCGAGGATGGCCGAGTGGTTAGGGTGTCGGACTTTGGATCCAAAGGTTCCATGTTCAACACTCACACCGCTCGGACATTTCCCAATCCCGCTTCTCATCGGCGAAACAGTGTGGGCGCCACCATTAGCAGTGTTGCATAAAGTGCGTCGTGAACCACCCAGTAGAAAGTGACGAGTGAGGCCGATTAAGTAACACGCTCCCGCGACCGTAAAGTGTCCGCTCGACAGAGAACTACCGCTGGTTGCAAGCTGGGGTTATCAGACCGTAAGACATATTTGTTGCTGCAGCATCAACCAACTAGGAGCCAGATAAACAGGCCAACGCTGGGAAGTTCTGATGGCAGAACTTGCTCTGGCTCGTCCAGAGACAAGTGGGAACAGAAACTCTGTTTGCACGACTCCCGTCTGACATATCTCTTGTTATTAGCTACAGGACCTCTAATGTCTGCAATTAATCATAGAGTCGAGCAGTAGTTCAGCATTGTATTCGGGAGCACCACAAGACATTCAGCCCTCCCACCATTTTCACTCATGGCGGGACCTAACAAAAGTCGCCATGGGATACTGACCAGTCTTTTATATGTAATAACTTTGCATAGCACCAAGTTGCGTCACATTCGACAATTGTCGAGATCTGCTGTATTTGCAAATATGCATCTCTAAAATCACGGTCCAGCTAAGAAGATGATCGATATTCGACGAAAAACCAACTTTTCTTTTTTCCTACTCGGTGGTACGTGTTCGATTCCGGTTAGAACCTCTAGAACCTCCTAGGGGTAATGTAACCCCCTCTGATCTCCAAACTAAGCATCGCACGAAAACGAAAAAGGTGTCAACGGACTGCGCTCGAGGAGTAGGGCCATAAACCACCCTCAGAATTATATCCCCAAGTGACGTCACTAGGGGATCCATGTGATCACGAGAGACATGTTTTTCGCTTTTGGGAGTTATCTTGAAGGAGATTTGAAGAAAAAAATTATTTGGAATGAGAAAAGGAAGGCGAAATCGACTAGGCCTCTAAAATATGTATGCACTATGAAAAAAAATGTTTTGATTTGTTTAAATTAAGTATTTTTGTTTTCTTCCATTTTCCTTTTTTCCTAATTGGTTGAAGAACCTTGTGATATTTTACGACGCGTTCAACCGCTAGGTTATATATAGCATTTTATAGCAGGTTATATATATATATAGCATCGCCATAGCATCATATATTTTATATATATATAGCATCATATATTTTATAGGTTATATATATATATAGCATCGCCAACCTCTCACGCCGATTGCTCGCGGGTGGACTCGGTAAATACCGTCGGTCATGAGATTCGAACCCGCGATCTTGCGATCAAGAGTCCGACGCCCTCCCAACTGAGCTACCGCGGCCCCCTTTCCTAATTCGGAGAGCGGACAGCAAAACGTTGTTTGAAGTCAACTTGCTGCTCTCATAAAAATCGTTACTTTAGCCAGAATCTTCGATTTTAGTCCTAATTGACAAATATGTAAAAATGTATGAATCATCAAAAATGAAAAAACGAAAATTCCTCTGGTGCGTTTTGTTTCATTCCTAAAGACAAGCAAACGCTGAAAGTTTGATTAATATATATGCATAGATAAGTATATCCGTTAAAGCGTGACGACTGGTTCAACTTTTCTGAAGGTGATCCAGACGACCTAGACTAGTTCGTTGATACTAGATGACCTGACCTCAAAATATTTACCCAACGTATAAATTGATGGGGTTGTCCAAATTTCGGCGCGCTACCTGGCGCCATTCTTCTACTATCCTCGGAAAACATCAGGAGCGTGTCAGGATCGGAAAACCCCCCAGTTGATACGAAGTCCAAGGTGTCAATGCATAGCCCCTGTAATTGTGTCCAATAGCATGGCATCGTTGGTAACGATGCATGTCATCCCGTGGCCGACCGCATCAGGCTACGCACAAATGTGAAGCATGGTGCTGGGCACCAGGAGAGTTATCTGTTAATAACATCCGTTTCGACACAATGCCATCACATCGTTGTAAGCTCCTGAACTATACCGGCCAGAAAAGCAATTCCCGAGACATTCGGAAGATGATGGATACTGCTTCGTATCACCCATGATGCCAGATATGGTGGGCTTGGCGCTTGAATACAAGTAATTAGATTTCTCAGCAAAGCAGTCGAAGCGAACTTATATTGCAACGGAAACTGACGTAAATTGTAATTAAAATAACAGGTCTTAAGGTAGCAGGAAAATTCGGAAGTGACTTGATCTGAAGTGTAATTCCGACTTGAAAATTACAATCGAGACTGGAGCACAATCATCCATCACACCCAGCCCACTGCCACCTGGGTCGGAGGACGCAGTGTTGAATGGTTCGCGAAGCACTGAGCCCGGTCGGGACCAGGGTACACGTGATAGCCGCCAGGCTTAACGAGCGATGGCGAGACGGCCGGGTCGGCACACGCCGCCAGGTCGGAGGGTTTGAGAGCCACTGACCCCGGTCAGCTGGCTGATGTTGAGCACCACCACTGTCCAGATGACCATGACGCAGCGCACGAGCAGGGCGGCCATCAGGGAGCCGTGCAGCAGGAACTGGCCCGAGTGCAGGCTGCGGACGGTCACCGTCAGCACTACGGCAGGCAGCAACACCAGAGCTGATACCTGTCGACACCTAGTCAGGTCAGGTCAGGTCAGGTCAGGTCAGCACCACGGCAGGCAGCAACACCAGAGCTGATACCTGTCGACACCTAGTCAGGTCAGGTCAGGTCAGGTCAGCACCACGGCAGGCAGCAACACCAGAGCTGATACCTGTCGACACCTAGTCAGGTCAGGTCAGGTCAGGTCAGCACCACGGCAGGCAGCAACACCAGAGCTGATACCTGTCGACACCTAGTCAGGTCAGGTCAGGTCAGGTCAGCACCAGCACACGGCAGGCAGCAACACCAGAGCTGATACCTGTCGACACCTAGTCAGGTCAGGTCAGGTCAGGTCAGCACCACGGCAGGCAGCAACACCAGAGCTGATACCTGTCGACACCTAGTCAGGTCAGGTCAGGTCAGGTCAGCACCACGGCAGGCAGCAACACCAGAGCTGATACCTGTCGACACCTAGTCAGGTCAGGTCAGGTCAGGTCAGCACCACGGCAGGCAGCAACACCAGAGCTGATACCTGTCGGCACCTAGTCAGGTCAGGTCAGGTCAGGTCAGGTCAGGTCAGCACCACGGCAGGCAGCAACACCAGAGCCGACACCTGTCGACACCTAGTCAGGCCAGGGTCAGGGTCAGGTCAGCACCACGGCAGGCAGCAACACCAGAGCTGATACCTGTCGACACCTAGTCAGGTCAGGTCAGGTCAGATCAGGTCAGCACCACGGCAGGCAGCAACACCAGAGCCGCCACCTGTCGGCACCGGGTCGGGTAGGGTAGGGTCAGGTCAGGTTAGGTCAGGTCAGGTCACCGTCAGCACCACGGCAGGCAGCAACACCAGAGTCGACACATGTCGGCACCGGGTCAGGTCAGGTCAGCACCACGGCAGGCAGCATCAGAGCCGACACCTGCCGACACCTGCCGATACCTGCCGGCACCAGGCCAGGGTCAGGCTAGGTCAGAGTTAGCACCACGACAGGCAGCAACACCGGGCTGACACCTGTCGGCACCTGGTAGGGATCAGGTCAGGTCACGGTAAGTGGCATGCCAGGGCCTATGTCAAGCCAACGCCAGATCTGGGAGCAGTACCAGAGTAAGCACTTGGCGGTACCGTATCACAGCCAGCATCAGGTCAAGGTCGATGTTAGGTCAGTGTCAATATCAGGTAAGTATCACAGCGGGAAGCAGTACTAGAGTGTATGCGTATCGGCATCAAGCCCGTATCAATAGCCAGAAGGGATTAATTAATAGCACGTTGTCATAGCACAGTTAATAACGGCTCAGCATCAGCTCAGGGTCAATGTTGGGTCACTGTAAATGCTAGGGATGGTCAATGTTAGGTCACGCACAATTTTGGTTCGGGTTGTGTAACACAGCACTCATCACCAGGTGCCGATTTGTAACACATTGCCAGGTCAGCAATGTGTACATTCTGTACAAGTCCACGGTGAGCGGCAGGCTATAACAAATGTCAGGCTAAGATCGGTGTCAGGCCATAGACAGCGTGAGCACCTAGCCAATATTAGGCCGGGGTCGGCATCAAAACCCCGATCGGCCTAGGCGGGCACACACCTAACATTGGTGGGTGCGATTGATCTTAAACACCAATGTCTTACCCATCCGGTCCTACCGAAGCGGCAGGAGTCAATCAGGTAAGCATACATTCACTTAACAAATCCACCTGTCCACATAGCGTGTCCGTTCACTAAATGCGTTAACAGCTACGAATGGATTCAGCATCGTAAACTTGTCTGCCACACTCCCGTCTCGGTGGTGATCTAATGACGCCACCATAGTCACGATGGTTGCCCACCTGCTGTGGCCACTACTCACCACGTTGACGCCGATGTGGATGTACTGTCGCACCAGACCGCGCCACTTGTTGCTGCACTCCACGTACTGAGTGTATTCGCCGTGGTCGGCGTGCTGCGACCACGTGCCGTTACCCGTGCACGTCTTGCTGGCGAACACGCGGCACGACGGCCGCTGTCAACACACGCGCGTAGCGGCGTCAGTGGCGCGCGTGCTGCGACCACGTGCCGTTACCCGTGCACGTCTTGCTGGCGAACACGCGGCACGACGGCCGCTGTCGACACACGCGCGTAGCGGCGTCAGTGGTGCGCGTGCTGCGACCACGTGCCGTTACCCGTGCACGTCTTGCTGGCGAACACGCGGCACGACGGCCGCTGTCGACACACGCGCGTAGCGGCGTCAGTGGCGCGCGTAGCGGCGTTAGTGGCGCGCGTAGCGGCGTTAGTGGCGCGCGTAGCGGCGTTAGTGGCGTACGCAGCGGCGTTCGAGGCGCGTTAAAATGGTTTGGGATGTGCGTTACGCGTTTAAGGCACACACGGTTGCTAGCAGGGCATGCAACAGTTACCATTGCAAGACAAATATTTCAGCACTCCTCCCCTTTAATTCAAAATGGTGCCAGCCTTCACATTACTTTTCCAGATGCATGGTCGAATTTTAACTGAACAAGTAGAATTATGGCGAAAGTCTCTGCCCATTCAGCAATATCGCTAAATTCCTGAATACTGAACCAACATTGAGTGCCCTCCCACCGAACATATGAGCTGAAATCAGTATCGTAGTGTCATGTCTGGAAGCAATGTCGTGTCCTGTCATGTCTAGCCGCCCCGGTAGCTCAGTTGGCTAGAGCGCTGGCCTGCACTGGTCTCCTCCGTCCTGGCAACGCAGGGTTCGAGTCGCTTCGCGCACTCGCATTTAGCCCGGCCGGGAGGGTCAGTTAGCAGCTGGCCCGATAAGGCCAGGGATGAGCTACCGGGCGGCCGTTTCGGTGAATTCACGGCACATTAAACTTTCGATCAAAATTCTGCCGTTGAACTGGAATTCATGGATCGCGTGGTGGAGCCAGGGTTCAGGCAACAAGCTCTGCTTAGCAATAGAACCCTGGTTCCTAAAGCTACCCCAGCAACAACTCGGACTCATTTTTTTAAAAGCTACACTATCAACTATCTGGTTAGTTATTGCTAGTTAGTTAGTTATTTGGGCTTTAGGGCGCAGCGACCAGGGTTGATCATTCGCGCCCATGGGTAGTTATTGCTGCTCCGAAGGAGGTTCTAATCTGATAACTTGACAGCATGTCCATCATTGGTAGCCGAACAGACCCATATTCGTGAAATAACCACTTCATTTGGTAAATTGGCACAGCTCCGTCTTGTTCCGTTCGGATATTTCCTCAGTCACGTTCACACATCAGTCACGTTGTCGCATACATAGGTGGATATAACTTCGGTAAGATGCAACACATCCGTGGGACGTTGTCGGAAACATTTCGAGCGTGCTGACCAAACTAGCCTATCCATGGGTGTTTTTATGCCTTTGAGGGAACAAATGCTGGCTTCAATGCTTGCCCCCAATAATTTGCCATTTTAGCATGGGGCCATACGGATATGCCCCCAATTAAATTTGGCTTGCGCATTGCCTCCAGGTATTGTGGCAATGAGCAGTTATAATTTCCCCCTAATAATTTTCAGAAATCAACGCCTCTGAGCTCAGCATCTCATCTGTTCCCTACAGGTGTCGATCAAATCAGCCCAGTATCTCAAACAGTGGCCTAGTCAGAGGGGGTGGGGTGAGGGTGCAGCCCCGTTCCTGGCGAGTCAGAGGGTGACCCTCCAGGCGGCCGCCTTTGGAGTGCCTCAAGGACCCCTCAAAGAGTACGTGCAGAGAGATCACGAAGGAAAATCAAAATGCATCCAACACGTGGTGTAGACCGGGTTGCCGAGACCTGAACACGCCAACCCTGAGCGCCAGGAAGGGGTCGAACACACAGGATAGTGCCCGTCAGTGAGCTGGAATGCCAATGCCAGCTGGAAAGGGCCGTCTCGGCTAGAAATAGTCCCAAGCAGCTGAGGAATGAACTGGGAGCTGAGGGCCCCCGGGGAATAAATCCTGAGAGCCAGAGAGGGCTGAAGTGCTCATGGTAGGTATTCACTTGGTCGCTTCCAAAAAATATGGAAGCCTCGTGGTCGATAGAAGAAACACCGGGCTGGAACCGAAATCAACACTGGGAGGTAGTTCTGAAAACAAATGGTTCCTTCATCCGTATTTCACATGCATTTAGCCCCCACATATACCCCTCAACACTGGTAGAATTTATTTAGTGTTCGTACACATCACACAATAAGGCATTGTTAGCGATAGGTACTCAGCAATTAGCTGCCTTCCTCAGTAATGCTGTCGCGGCCGGTGTCTGACTGATACTGGCAAGCGTATCAGTTGATGTGTCTACACGACCCTCCGCGCCGCAGCCACTCACCGCCATCGACCCGGACACTGGTGACTATATCGCGACTCGTTACTGCTGCAACGGATCACTCACGAGGCAATCAAGGCGGGCTAGTTGGAAGCCAACGGGTCGCTGTGAACTAACTAGGTACATACATCAGCCGCGTCGATGAAGCCAGCGCCGGCCAGTGGATCGTCAGCACCGCGTCAAAACACGCAATACACACGATGGTCCATGGACAGGCAAATAAAGCTGACGGTAGGATACAGACCACACGGTCCAGACATTATTCGTTGTCAGCCGAGCCCCAAAGGCCGAGCTGTTGATTGGCCGCGCTGCGAACAGTGGCGACTCACTCAAAATCAACTGATGGTTAAATGAATGCTTCGTGATGTTTTGCTAAGAAGATTTACTTTCTCCGACCCACGTTTGTGACCTATCGGTACATCACACCAGGTAGTAATTATTATGACGTGATGAGCCCGTTTATAATTGGGAAGGATATTCAACTGGGGTGATTTGGCGGCGATTAATTGGTGGTTTGGGGTGATGGGCGCGCCAACTACGAGGTCATTTAGCGCTCTTAATAAGTAATTGTTCAAACCCTCGCTATACGACGATCCCTGTACTACACACATATTTCCTGGTGCATATTGATGTTAACGCCCTCGGCAGCTAGCACACAATTTCACAGTAGTTAGAAAGGTGAAGACCTCTTCGGATTCAACGCATGTGATTAATCACCTGAAGCTGCTAGGAGGGAGTGAGTCTAGTCACTCCCGAAATGAATGTCGACTCTCCAGGCAAAGCCTCGGGCATGAAATCAGAACGTGGCGAACGATTAGCACTGCACCACAGTTAGGACACAGTGGCTTATTTTCGCAATTGAAAAAGTAGTCGATGGCAGCGTAAGTATGTCCTATGTGTAGACGGTATAGCGTTACCTCGTCTCTCCTTGTCTTACGCGAGCACGAGAGCCACTGGCCGAGAAATGGTTTTATTGTCCGTAATTTGTTTGCAACAAGTTCGTTCCAGCTCGCTTGTCACTTGCTTGCTAGAAAACATAGATTCCTGGGTAGAAGTCCCTGGCAGGGATTGGGAATGCTCTACGGAAGGGAGCCTGTGCTGTTCACCTAGCGGTGCTGTCGACTTGTTCGTTTCCTGCGATACCTACGCGGCTAGCAATCCAGCAGAAATGAACACCCTTCCCTGCTTCATCTAATGAAGTCAGTCGACGGAATATATAATTTACAAAAGCGTCTGTAGGATTAAAACTCGCAAGTGAAAATAGGCTGCTTCAAAGCGTTGGATAAAACAATTACATCATCTTCATCCGTGACCTCGACGAAAGCCAGTGCTTTGCAAATTATTACCAGTTCCGAGGTGTAAGCAGATGCAAGTGTCGGTAGCGTGAACGATCTCGTGGCCGTATCGTTTACAAAAGCGCTTCCAGCCCTGGCGTCAGTCTGATTCGTTCGTGGAGGTGTTGTGTAGCTGTTTTGCAATGAAGATACGTGCTCCGGACCCTATGCTCGAAACTCATCCAGGAGAAAATCCCCTTCACGGATGTCAGCCAATGCGATGTGTATTCTCTGTTTTAGTGATAAAAGTCCCCACGGGGTATCAAGGACTATGAGGCGTGTTTCACGTTACATACTTCTCGTTGGGTTTCAGCAAGGAGGTCTCGAATTCTATTGCACGTAGGTCTGTATATACGGGCGCCAATGTGTACACAGATTACTAGGAAGTGACGCGAGAACACCGTCTGGTAGGCTGTGTGCTCCGGGAAACTGAGCAATTTACATGCGTAGCACATCCCGAGCATCTGTCTCCTCAGGGAATGTGGTGGCTCGTTGATGTCAGTAATCAAGTTCGTAGATGGCGAGGTCCGGAATGCACCACCGGAATGCACCAGTCACAATCCTCAAAGCTGCATGATGAATGGCATCCAGAACACGCTTTCCGGCTGCACAGGCACAGTCACAAACAAAAGAAGTAGAATCTAGCTTTCGTGAATTATGGGTCAATAGAGAAGTACCAGTGTTTGTCTCTCACTTTCGTAGGATGTTCGTGTTACACATTTGAAAATATTCAGAGATGTAATGTATATATTGCGAAATATTCTAAGGCGTCCCCGGTCGGTCAAACGACTTTCCAAATGAATTCCAAAAACTTAAGCATAGTGTATAAATGAATTGGTTCACCGTACAAAGTAGGCGTCAAATCACAACAACGACGGCGACAGAAATACATTGCTGCTCTTTTTGAGGTGGTAAACGTAAAACCATTCCTGGTGCTCCACATCTGGAGATAGTTTATCGCGGGTTGTAGTTATCGCGATGACGTAAAGGCTGTTGAAGAGGAGGTATAAGTGGGTATATCGGCAACAATAAGAGAATGGCCAATACTTGAAGAAAGCCAGGCAAAAATATAATTAATCATAATGGCGAAGAGGGCCACACTCATCACACCGTCATACGCAATACCATTAGCGGGTGGAAAACGTGCAGATCGCCGGTCATCAATACGAACACGAAAAAGGCAGTCTGCTAGGAAGCTTTGAAGAAAAAAATATGACCATTCGGTCACGGATTTCACCATTTTGAAGCTCAATGATACCATAGCGCCAGGTCGTATCGCATGCCGTTTCATTCCCAAAGAACACAGTATTGACGCATCGTTTCTGCTTGAAAGCTGCATGGATCGATGCACCTAAAAGTAAAACATGATCAACGGTACTTCTGTTTCGTTTATAATCACACTGTTCATTTGCGAATAATACTGTGGTGTTCTAAATATCAGGTGGGCCTAAATTTCACAATATTCTCTATCACTTTGCCCAGTGAAGATGTTTTCACAACGTGGCGGTAATGTGATAGTAGCAATCCGTTCTTCATTGGTTTTCTAATAAGGGCTAAAATTGCTCTTCGTCAACACTCGGGGAAAATTCCGGTTTCCCACACCGGGTTGAAGATGATCAGCAAAGTGTTTAGCCCATTAGGAGCAAGCCGCTTCAGCGTGTCATTGTGGCACTGATCCGGCCCCTGGGCAGCTTCCCTCAAAGCTCCAATCGCAGATGTTAATAATTGCAAACAGGAGGTTTTAGTCAAGTGATTCTGAAGTGATAAAATCAATAGGGTTCTTTTCGCAACGCGATCCAAAACTCCAAACCTCCAAAACTCTGGATCATTGCTACTGCCTTTATTGTGTTCTGAAATAAAACAACCCATTTCATTCGCGACATCTGACGAATTGGTAATGCCAGTGTCCTCAATGTTCACCACAGGGAGAGGGACTGATGAAAACTGTCCTGAAATATGTTCTATGTGGGACCAGACCTGCCCTGTTGGTGTAAATCCATTAGGTTTTCCAATACATTCTCTCCAGGACATACTCTATGTCCCAATAACTGTGCACAGAGTCTGCGTTCTGGCCTTCCGAAGTGCAATCAGACTTGCTCTAGTGTTATGACGATCAGACAATCCTACCAAGTCTGTCGCATCCGTCTCACCTCTGAAAGGGGGACAACGACGCGAGCTCCTTCGTTGACCCTCGCAAAATGACGAGGGTATTGGAAATATTGTTTCCGCTACTCTCCGGGTTAGGCGTACTTCCACCCGCGGCGATGATAATATGCAGTGAGATAGTGTCTAGTTCATCGTGACGCCCCGCCACATAGGGGCCCTACTGGGGAAGTCTTTTGCCCGCGAACGGGAAGATACCAGGGGTCCGAGGAGCTATATGGGCCGGGTGATGCCATCATCCGGCCAGGAGAGAGAGAGAAAGAAAGACTGACCATCCCGCCGGAACCCAGTGCTGCCTACTCCTTGACCCCTACCGGGCAGGCCAGCGCGTACTAGACCGAGGGCGAGAACTTCGGCCTCAGGGGATAAGTCGCTAGATCCGCATGGGGCCATACGGGCCCGCCCTTCTCTCCGGAATATCGGGACCAAGGATGTATGTTGGTTCTCGTCACAACCAACACTGTGCGACGAGGGACGTCAACGTCTAGGAATTCGTCAACTCTGGAAGAAGGGTCGATGGAGCACGACTATCCCGATACAATTGAGCGGACGGGTAGAATCTGGGAAGTTATCCTACCCGCTGCAAGCTGGGAAAGTTGGTGTTGCAGAGCCTGGTGGAGGACAGGGGTGTTCACAAGGAATGAACATTGGAGGGGAAGTAGAGGGATAAAAGAGACACTCCTAGTCGGACGACTCCCCTTTGAAGTGGTTCGCCATATCATTGTAGTACTCAATCCCCCACCACGGAAAGGTGGTGCCTCGTCGGTCAGGGGCGGGGGGAATTTCCGGCGAGTGGGCTGACGCTTTCACGGGAGGTGCAGGCATGGGACATGAAAGCATGGGATGCGTGATAAATGCGTATGACGTAATGTATGTGGAATGATGCTTTTCAGGTGGGAGTGGCCAATGATAGAACTTCATTATGAAGAGAGAAAGGAAATGACAGAGTACGTTTATAATAAAATAGTCTTTGAACAATCATGTCATCGGCAACGGGCAAGTGCTAAAACCGCTTGTCAGTCACAAACGTATGAATTCAAACCGACTAAACCCTCTATTGTCTTTATTCAAACCGACTAAACTTTATTTGCACTTTATTCAAACCGACTAAACCCTCTATTGTCTCATGGGTGTACTGCACAGCCTATTTACACAGTGGAAGGAAGGTGGGTAAAGATAACGTTTATAATGCATTTACACTGCTTCACTCTGTGACTATTTTTGTGTCGTTTCCATGGACAGTGTCGTAGTTCCAGCAGCACTAGTGACAATTCAAAGCTGAGCATGTCGTCGACTACTGCCTGACAAAAAAATGCACAACGTGGTAATGTTCAGAATGATGGCCGTATGAAACCGTGAGGAGTGTTCAGATGCGCAGGTCAAGTCCTGTTCGACCGTCAGTCCCTGCCGACTCGAGAGGAGCGCGCTGCGTCCGCCCGACTCCCCGCAAATGACGGCCCAACAGACAGCAGAATAACACCGGGCTCTGCCGTGTGTGCTCGCTAATACCGAACAAACGTACGCGCCGCGATAATGGCTTCCGGAATGTCGTCATCGAGTCGGACAATCCTCCCGTGAGCAAACACTGGCCCAGCCTGAGTGTCGGACCCAAGCGGATCCGCCAGGGGCTCGCCGGTCGATCGGCGCGGACGCCGGGTGTAGTGGGCGATATTCGCTCGACGTTGGCGCTCCAGGACAAAGCCGAATTCAGACGCCATTCAAATTAGGAGGCAATGATCGACACTCGACAACGGATCGTGCAGAATTTGACGAGCGCGGCGCTTCCGGAATTTCAATGTCAGCATCAAAACCCAAGTGACTAGCTTAGTTAGAGAGACCGGACGTTGCGAAGCTCCAACACATCACCCGCAGAAAGTCCGATACGACATAGTGTCACACACAGCCCGTGTCAATAGAGCTGTGGAGGGAATATCTGCCTGCACCTGCTCCGCGCTGCCTCCACATCGGCGACCACCTCCTCGAATGTGTGACATATTGCCAATTCGGTGGTTGTTGGTTTTACGACATGTCGACCGCTGAGTCATGTAGCGTCTCGAATCTCTCACGCCGTTTGATCGCGGGTGAAGAGTAGCGACATGTGAGACTCGAACCCACCATCTTTCGATCGTGAGACGGGTCACTTACCCCTAGACTAATCGTGCCCTAATTTCCAATTCCACGCTGCTGCGGTCAGTGCCATCAGTGGCTCATCGGCTAGGTGAACCGCTGGTGCAAGCTTCACATCCTCGTTGTAGGCAATGCACGCGCTTTCCAGGTACTGGTGAAACGCTACGCTGATTTTGTGTGAATATATTTGTCGCTCTACTAGGAGACCGAAGAGACAAATCCCAGTGCGTTCAGGCTGGTTGCTGACCGAATTGCTCTACCAATGGCAGATTCAGACGGTATGGAAAAATTGCTTGGGTGGTTCTTGTTTGCGCTGGCAAGCATTTCAAGCCGTTGAAGCCGGAAGTGCTCCTCGGATGCAAATATACCACACCTGAAAGTTTGTTTTTGACTTTGGGGTAGTGTTGGAAACTGGATAGATAGCTTGGATAGATAGCAATTTGCAAAACACTTGTAATATTGTGTCTAGACGCAAGCGCTTGAGAGAAACCAGTGCCGTTTGTACCCTTACTCCTCCACCTCCATCCCACCCTCTTGGTCAGCTAGTATGATCCATGAAAGCTCTAAGGTGGTCGGAGCTCTCTCTTTACAGCCCCACTGGCATCGGCTTAGGGCATATAATAGCTCGGAGCCGCCTCGCACACCAAGCCATGGCGTGTGGAAGTCTGCGCGTAAGGCTGATGCTGCAAATTAGACCACACAACACATAATATGCATGATACAAGTTTAGGAAAGCTCACGGTTCCCAAGATTATAAAATAATGGCAAGCGAGAGGAACACTCTGTCTTCCACCGCAGGTGATGTTGTAGCTGCGGTAGCTGCCATATCGCATAAGTCGCACAACTCATTGGGCAAGGCTCTTCTATCGGTAAGTAGTTTTGTCATACATTCAGCAGGTGCAAACTATGACTCCTCATGGTATATGTTGAGGAACATTTGCGACAAAAAAGTTTATGTTATTCCATTCAAGGGTCCCCTCTACCTTTGAATAAGGGTACACATAATCCATGTGAAATATGCTCCTGGGGCGGTCATGGCCGAGTGGCTAAGGTGTTGGGCTCTGGGTACCAAAGGTCCTGGATTCGACACTAGCACCGCTCAGGACATTTCCCAATCCCGTGGCCCACCGGCGAAACAGTGCGGGCCGCGCCATTAGCCGTGAATGTGCAGAAAGTGCGTCGTGAACCACCCAATAAGCGAAACTCTGCTCCTATTCAGCAGGGTGTATGTTCTGTGTGAACACGCATGCTGATGCACGGCTTATCTCGCCGATCGATAGGTCGAATAGCAGCAACACTCTGACATCGGTATTGGTAGTCTGCGCATTTGATGTGCTGTAGTTGAAGTACGTGTCCAAAACCACAGCATACTGATGTACACATTTAACTCGATATCATGTGAAAGCATGTTTCTACTGCACAAAATATACGAATTTCAATAAACCTTCATTACGCATAAATATAATTATGATGTGATGCTAACAACTCTGCCGTCTGCTGCCTTGGTTCTTCTTATCGTGACACTGCGGACATTGCAGGTTGCTGGTGTAAGTACAGACATATTTTGGGCACTGCAGACAATACTCGCCGCTGACCTGGTGAGTGTAGATATATTCCGGGCACTGCTGGTAAACAGTAGTCCCGGCCTGGGTGGTGTTCCAACAAAGCCACGTGTCCTCTGTGGCGGGACACTGTCCTGCGTGCTGACGTGAAGGCGGGTCTGTAAATGAAGACGGGTGTGAAACCAAGGGCGTCTATCTGTAGACCGGGAAGTTATGCACTTCAGACACGCATGCTTACGAACTGCCTGCGAAGTCCGAGGACCCTATACCGACATGTATGCCAATGTAGGACATGACCGACATAAAAAATTGGACTCAGCGGTCCGATCCTATCTTGCCTACCCACCACTCTTTTCAAACCTTGATACATTTTTTTTGTACAGCCCTTCAAGTTGTAATACCTTCACTCAGAATGAAACCCGGGACCCGTATCACCATCGTAAGAAAAAAAAACCGTGCTTTCTTCTGTGATTTCACCAAATTCTCTTTCACCACGCATAGAAAACCATGGCGACATTTCTTGTTCAACGAAACCAGTTATTTTCAACGAAAATTGTTTTATGGCGGAACATAGCCGGAGCTGGTCCAGCCAGCACGGACTGAGAACCAGCCAGAGGCCAACAACCCTCCTTTCTGTCTGTGGCGTACAGGTGCATTGTTGTGGTGGAGTTGTCAGTGGCCGGAAGACCACCTCCCCTCCTCCGTCGCACTGGTGTATTGTCGTGGTGGAGTTGTCAGTGACAGGAAGACCACCTCCCCTCCTCCGTCGCACTGGTGTATTGTCGTGGTGGAGTTGTCAGTGACAGGAAGACCACCTCCCGTCCTGCGGCGTACAGGTGTATTGTTGTGGTGAAGTTGTCAGTGACAGGAAGACCACCTCCCGTCCTCCGGCGTACAGGTGTATTGTCGTGGTGGAGTTGCCAGTGACCGGAAGACCACCTCCCGTCCTTCTCCGGCGTACAGGTGTATTGTCGTGGTGGAGTTGCCAGTGACCGGAAGACCACCCTCCCGTCCTCCTCCGTCGCACTGGTGTATTGTTGTGGTGGAGTTGCTAGTGACCGGAAGACCACCTCCCGTCCTCCTCCGTCGCACTGGTGTATTGTTGTGGTGGAGTTGTCAGTGGCCGGAAGACCACCCTCCCGTCCTTCTCCGGTGTACTGGTGTATTGTTGTGGTGGAGTTGCCAGTGGCCGGGAGACCACCACCCCTCCTCCGTCGCACTGGTGTATTGTCGTGGTGGAGTTGCCAGTGGCCGGAAGACCACCTCCCGTCCTGCGGTGCACCGCATCACGGAAACGCTGAACAACTTGCGACTAACACCTCTCGTCGACAGCTTGATTCTTCGATCTGGCGTGCCCATGATGCACGACGTTGCCCAGGTCGGAGAGCTGTCACGCTCGTATATTGGCCATTCGCCAGTTACCACCTAGTGACCGGTGACCGCGATGACCGGCCGTGGAGCCCGCCCAGGTCATATATCACCCTGACCGAAGAGACATCTAGTGGCGCACTCGCACCGATCGGCAGAACAAAAGCTATTCGCTGGCTACGTCGCGGATGACATCGAATCTCAACGGTTCTGCGCGTCTTCGTGTTTGGAGGGGCCCGGACGGCGTGGAATCTTTGTGACGTCACATGGAATCTAGGCCGGAAGCCTGTGTTTTCCGAACTTCATCGATGTTAGACAGATATGGCGCGGTAGTTCTTATGCAAGCTGCGCCAGACTGCGCGAGATACAAGCATGTTTCTCGATTACATTTCTGGGGGCATGTGAATCGTGAATGCCTCGACTGTTGTAGGCTTGTATATGAAAACGCATCTAGCAGGCTTGAGCTGGACGAAGTGAACCATGTGGAAAGAGATCGATGGCCCTGGATTGTGATGCAAGTGAATCAGCATTTCAGCATGAAGTCCTAAATGCAAGTACTTGTTGGTAGCATGTCAATTAATTCAAATTGATAGAATGAATAAAAGGCCATTAGTTCTACTTGGTGAAAAGACTGCACAGCAAACTGCACTCCTACAAAATGCAGTATCCCAAAATTGGCTAGGTATCATGACGGAAAATCATGGAGTGAAATTAGGGATTAAAAACTGTCCATGTTTCATTCAAGGTATAGGAGAGCACAGGTAGGCAATTCACGGTGTAATTATTGTCTAATTATGCAATTGGCTAACTGCCTAATTTGTCCTTTCTTTACAATTACTGTCGAAAATGCAACGTGACCACAAAATAACAAAAATTGCACACCACGAACAACCACAACAATATTCTGCATTATGTCACACAGAATGGAATATCCTGCGTTCTCTGAGAGCAAACACCTCGTGGTGCCTGGCCACATCAGGGGCCAGGTGGCTCGTCCACTGCCAACACACACCTAGTGGTGCCGGGCCACATCAGGGGCCAGGCGGCACATCCACTGCCAACACACACCTCGTGGTGCCGGGCCACATCAGGGGCCAGGCGGCTCGTCCACTGCCAACACACACCTAGTGGTGCCGGGCCACATCAGGGGCCAGGCGGCTCGTCCTCTGCCAACACACACCTAGTGGTGCCGGGCCACATCAGGGTCCAGGCGGCTCGTCCTCTGCCAACACACACCTAGTGGTGCCGGGCCACATCAGGGGCCAGGCGGCTCATCCACTGCCAACACACACCTAGTGGTGCCGGGCCACATCAGGGTCCAGGCGGCTCGTCCTCTGCCAACACACACCTAGTGGTGCCGGGCCACATCAGGGGCCAGGCGGCTCGTCCACTGCCAACACACACCTAGTGGTGCCGGGCCACATCAGGGGCCAGGCGGCTCGTCCACTGCCAACACACACCTAGTGGTGCCGGGCCACATCAGGGGCCAGGCGGCTCGTCCACTGCCAACACACACCTAGTGGTGCCGGGCCACATCAGGGCCAGTGCACATCAGGGCCAGGCGGCTCGTCCTCTGCCAACACACACCTAGTGGTGCCGGGCCACATCAGGGGCCAGGCGGCTCGTCCTCTGCCAACACACACCTAGTGGTGCCGGGCCACATCAGGGGCCAGGCGGCTCGTCCTCTGCCAACACACACCTAGTGGTGCCGGGCCACATCAGGGGCCAGGCGGCTCGTCCACTGCCAACACACCCTAGTGGTGCCGGGCCACATCAGGGCCAGGCGGCTCGTCCTCTGCCAACACACACCTAGTGGTGCCGGGCCACATCAGGGGCCAGGCGGCTCGTCCACTGCCAACACACACCTAGTGGTGCCGGGCCACATCAGGGGCCAGGCGGCTCGTCCACTGCCAACACACACCTAGTGGTGCCGGGCCACATCAGGGGCCAGGCGGCTCGTCCACTGCCAACACACACCTAGTGGTGCCGGGCCACATCAGGGGCCAGGCGGCTCGTCCACTGCCAACACACACCTAGTGGTGCCGGTCACACCATTCAGATACAGCCGATGTCCAACCAGTCTCTCCTGTGCAGTATTTGTCGTGATAGAAGATGACGGGACAACATATACAATTAAGTATAAATACTATCTAAGTTAATTGCATTGTTAATTGCAAGTTAACAATGAAGCTTGTCGGTCACAACCCGAAATAATAGTGCTACGGTCATTACCAGACATAACGAGCATCCAGTTCCCTCTCTCTAACAACTTTCACATCAAATTCTGTACAGGACGCTCCTTCTTCTATAACTTGTCCTCTCATCGGCATATCCTTTCACGCTTCACACGCTCCAGCGCAGGCGGCAAAGGAACTCTCACCACAATTGCCGACTACACCAAATTACCGCCTTAGCGTAGCTTCAACACATCGAGTTCACAGGTTTGCTCCCTGACCTCAAACATACCAACCACCAGTGACTAGTGCCCAACAACAACTAGTCTGTCACCACCTGAAGCATGATCGCTGCTAAGGGCGCTGCCAGACGCTACGGCTAGTCCATCCGTTGGTAGCCTTGTCTTTACATAAACACACGCTAGGTTTGCACTTTGTCCAGTCAGGCGGCTCGTGAGTCGTGTCTTAAGGAATTAAGTTGGAAACCGACACGCCACGGATTCTACTCCACGCACCGATAATCACACCCAATCCATTCTGACTGGGCTACGACTGCCCAATCTCCGAGGAAGGCCACTGTCGTAAAGCGAACGTGATCTTAATGCTCAAGCCTGCTTGGGTGGTTCACAATCCACGGCGTCTCCCATTTGCTCGGATCCAGGCTTCCGGCAGTTGGTGTATGTGGCGGCAGCTCTGCAGGCTGGTGACCTAGCCGACGGCACACCGCAGCTGAACTAACAGGCACCGGGCAACACCACCAGCTGGCTGGACAGTCCTGTCAAAATGCCAATGTGTACTGCGCTGTATCCGGAGAAGACCGACACATCCCTGCATTTCCGCAGGACACTGCGGCAGCACTGCTGAACTCACCAGCGCGTATCCGCAGCAGCACTGCTGGACTCACCAGTACGTCTCCGCAGCAGCACTGCTGGACTCACCAGCACGTCTCCGCAGCAGCACTGCTGGACTCACCAGCGCGTCTCCGCAGCACGCTGTGGCAGCACTGCTGGACTCACCAGGGCGTCTCCGCAGCACGCTGTGGCAGCACTGCTGGACTCACCAGCGCGTCTCCGCAGCACGCTGTGGCAGCACTGCTGGACTCACCAGCGCGTCTCCGCAGCACGCTGTGGCAGCACTGCTGGACTCACCAGTGCGTCTCCGCAGCAGCACTGCTGGACTCACCAGCACGTCTCCGCAGCAGCACTGCTGGACTCACCAGTGCGTCTCCGCAGCAGCACTGCTGGACTCACCAGCACGTCTCCGCAGCAGCACTGCTGGACTCACCAGTGCGTCTCCGCAGCAGCACTGCTGGACTCACCAGCACGTCTCCGCAGCAGCACTGCTGGACTCACCAGCACGTCTCCGCAGCAGCACTGCTGGACTCACCAGTGCGTCTCCGCAGCAGCACTGCTGGACTCACCAGCGCGTCTCCGCAGCACGCTGTGGCAGCACTGCTGGACTCACCAGCGCGTATCCGCAGCAGCACTGCTGGACTCACCAGCGCGTCTCCGCAGCACGCTGTGGCAGCACTGCTGGACTCACCAGCGCGTATCCGCAGCAGCACTGCTGGACTCACCAGCCGTCTCCGCAGCACGCTGTCCACTGCTGGACTCACCAGCGCGTCTCCGCAGTACGCTGTGGCAGCACTGCTGGACTCACCAGCACGTCTCCGCAGCAGCACTGCTGGACTCACCAGCACGTCTCCGCAGCACGCTGTGGCAGCACTGCTGGACTCACCAGTGCGTCTCCGCAGCAGCACTGCTGGACTCACCAGCGCGTCTCCGCAGCACGCTGTGGCAGCACTGCTGGACTCACCAGTGCGTCTCCGCAGCAGCACTGCTGGACTCACCAGCACGTCTCCGCAGCAGCACTGCTGGACTCACCAGCACGTCTCCGCAGCACGCTGTGGCAGCAGCGGTGGGCGCTCTGGCAGCAGGCGGTCCACTTGGCCGCCAGTCGAGCCTCCGAGAATGTTGCGCCGATCACGCGCACAGCGGCCGGGTCAGAGAGATTGGCCAGCACGGTGATGTTGCCGTCCGCCGAGTAGAGGTACTGCCGGCACCGCGTGCCTCCCGCTACAGTCGAGCCGCTCCACACTGACACCCACCCACCCACACACACACTCACCACTGAGATTGGTACCGCCGGAGGCTATGGATCAGGACGGTGAAGATCTATGCCTTAAGAATGCGGGATAGTTTTGCAATGCGTAAGTTGAGTTCGAATAGCAGGAGATTTGCCGCCACGAGTTAACTATATCTATAGTGTTCCGATGTGGATACACCGATGCAGAAGTTATCTCAAATTACAAATGATAATTATATGTGCACTTGCACGCGAGTAATTAGCTGGACAATGAGACGATACAGTTCCTGCTTCACTGACTGAAATGCTGCGGCATGGCCGAAGTATCTGGCTCATAAATCGCGATAGCGTTCACTAGCCTACCTCGGAGTGCAGAAACTCGACGGCAACTCGCAAATAAGCCAACACGCATCTAAATTCCAGCCGCTCATAGGGAGCAGCATAGGGTTTCTAACGAATGTTTTACTGGTAGTACACATATATCGCACAGTCATTATGTGTGGGAGTTGGTCAATGTTTCAAATCAATACCTGCTGCATAGTGATTTAGCTTTACGGTGAAGCCAAAGGCATAGCGGAATAAATGCATGCAGTTCATTATGCAAGGAAGCATCACATGGTCTGGCTGTATGAAATAAGTTGGAGGGGCGACCGTCATTACAGTGGGTATATTTAACATGGAACTTGTGTATCCCTGGCGCTCCCAGCACACTGAGATAGGTAAGCGTCTTGGCATCTTGCAATTATTGGGGCGGGAGGGGGGGGTTGCAGGACAAGCTGCTATGTTTGCTGGACGTACAATAATTACAAGTTCCACCTGTGGAACGGTTTCTGAATTTATTAATAGTTTTGGATACAACTTAATCCCCCTTTCCAGGCAACACTTGCTCTGGACGCTTGTTTGTATATAAATCCAGGGGACTAATCCACGGCCCACAGTCGTTGTGTACATGTGGTGCAAACGAATACGTAGTCCTCTGCCACTCCCTTTAGTTGACCAGCTCGCCACCCACCACTCCATCCAGTGGGCCCAGCTGGTCACTTACCACTCCCTTCAGCGGGCCCAGCTAGTCACCTGCCACTCCATCCAGTAGGCCCAGCTGGTCACCTGCCACTCCCCCAGCGGGCCCAGCTGGTCACCTGCCACTCCCCCCGGCGGGCCCAGCTGATGACCTGGCACTCCCTCAGTAGGCCCAGCTGGTGATCTGCCACTCCCTTCAGTTGGCCCAGCTGGTCACCTGCCACTCCCCCAGTAGGCCCAGCTGGTCACCTGCCACTCCATCCAGTAGGTCCCAGCTGGTCACGTCCATGCGCACTCCCCGGTAGGGGCTGGCCTCGATTACCTGCACTCCCTCAGTAGCCCAGCTGGTGCTGCCTCCCTTCAGTTGGCCCACTGGTCA